>JASVEL010002136.1:0-55346 GCA_032618575.1 Nicotiana noctiflora
ACTGCTACATGTGCATGGTCAACTATCAAATAGGTTTATTAGTTATCAAATATGTAAGTTTGAGTGTTCAAATGGGAACGATGTAAGTTCGCGTAACGGCTTTACAAATGAAAAAGGTTTAAGTGGTCAACACCTCAATCCCGAAAATCCCAGCAATACGGAGAAAAACAAAAACCAGTAAAAAATAGAAAAGAAAAATATATTCCAGATTTTCTCTTTGTTTTGTCTTTCTAGCTTTGAACTCTTTTCAATTCTCAAAAGAAACTCTCAAAAGAAACTCTCAAAAATTGAAATTTTCGCCGTGTATACTTCTGTGTCCAGAATGTATATCGAGTGTATACTACAGCAGGGAATTTTTTTATTTTTACTTCTCTTCCTATTTTTCCTCTCTTTTTTCCACCATCTTTTTTCATAAATCTTCTCTTCTATTTATAGGCAAGAATTAAGTGGTCATGAGGTCATTTCGCCTGTAAACAAAAAAAATAATGACAATGAAATAAAAAGAAACGAAAATTTACTCCAATCTTTTTGTCACGACCCGGATTCCCCACCATTGGGGTCGTGATGACGCCTACTCGTGGTAGCTAGGCAAGCCAATTTACTCACCATATTTCCATTAATAAAAATCATCCTGTTGTCAATTTACTAACAAGAATAATAATAATAACATTAGTTGCGGAAGTCTACTTTCATAAATTTGAATATAAAAGTGAAATACTCAAAATAATCCTCTACCCAAGATGTTGAGTCACATACTCACGAACTACTAAGAATAACTACACATAATGGTTTGAAAGAAATATAATGCTGCTACTGCTCAAAACCTGGACTTGTGCAAAAATGCACAGAAGTGTAGTATCAGCACAACCGACCCCATGTGCTGGTAAGTGCCCGGTTTATCCCCGTGAAGTAGTGACAAGGCTAGGACCAGACACTCACATAAACCTGTGCAATTCTATATACATATATACCAAGTTAAGCAGTAAAAGGGGGGAGGAACATGTTGGGGGATACACCACAGTCAAATATAAAAATTATTTGTAAAAAAATATAACTGAATAATAATACCGATAACAAAAAACACCGAAAGTTTCCACATACGAAAACAATACACCTAGTCCATACTCTGTTGCGGCGCGCAACCCGATCCTCAATATATTACATGGTAGGCGAACCACACGATCTCATTTCATAATACATAAGTGGTCGGCGTGCCACACGATCCCAATTCATAATATGTAAGTGGTCGGCGCGCCACACGATCCCATTTCACAATATATATATAGGTGGACGACGTGCCCCACGACCCCGTTTCACATTATATAAGTGGTCGGCGTGCCACACGATCCCGTTTTTTTCAACACAATACATAACCAATCCTAGCAAGGGAATAACCCAGATAATACTAAGTCCGAGCAAGTGAGCAATAACATTAACTTTCACAACCCGACAAGGGTAATACTCAATATATATATATATAAATATACAACCATCCCGGCACTGGGTTAATCACAATTCTGTTCAATGCTTTCATATTTTACTCAACAGTAATTATCATTCGAGCCAACACTCCCAAACATTAATATTTCATAGCTCATTCTCAGACTCTTCACATTTGTATCAATTTATAATTTAGCTTAGAAGAGTTCCAAATTATCTTACAAACATGTATAAACAAAGACTCACGGTCATGCTAGACTCTGGTGTATAGACAGTCGTTACCATGCCTATACACTGCACTCGATCATTTAGCAAATAACAATTTATTATACTATAATCCTATTCCCTCAAGATAGGATAGATCAAATACTTACCTCGACGGCTTATAGTCAACTCAGTCCTCAAGCAATGTTTTTCCTTTCGAATATCGCTCCAATTCAATCGTATCTATACACAATGTATTTAATATCATAAATTCTACTCAACAAACCAGCCCGATTACCCAATTAAAGTCCTCCTAACATGTTGTCAAATATCGCAAAACCAACCCCGGGCTTGCTTGGTCAAAACAGGAGCTTCGAACCAAAATAAATTTATCCGTAGCCCCACGAATCCAAAGATATAATTTATTTTATGATTCGACCCCAAATTGGGGTTGAATTACCCAAAATTCTCAAAAACCTAACTTTGATTAAACCCCATGATTTCTACTTTGTTTTCATGATTTAGGCTTAGAAACTAGTTAATTAATGAAAGAAAAGTGAAGAAAATAAGCGGAAAATCACTTACTCAAAGAGCTTGGGGGCGTTAATGGCTTCCTAGGGCTTGGGGGGAGAGAAGGGTCGTGTAAAAATTATGAAATCCCATCACTGATTCTGTTTTTAATCTTTATAATGCGCTGGGCAAAATTACCTTACGCGATCGCGGGACTAAGGATGTGATCGCGAAGGGTAAACTGGTAAGCTATTGCGATCGCGTGGAAGCAGATGCAAACGCGTAGAAGGGAATTGCTTGGTCTATGAACTTGTTATACGCAATCGCGTGGAGTGATGTGCGATCACGTTGAGGAAGCTGCCAAAGCTACGCGATCGCGGTTGAAGATGCAATCACGGAAGAGGGAAAACCAAAGCAATGCGATCGCGTAGAACTAAACCACTGTGCAAAATTGCAGAAAATCTGCCAACCTTTCTAAGTGTAAAAATACCCCGAACCACCTTCGAAACACTCCCGAGCCCTCGGGGCTCCCAACCAAACACACACACTAACTTAATATCATCTTACAAACTTTCTTGAATGATCAAATCGCTAAAATAACATCAAAATTAAGGAATCAAACCCCAAAACTCATAAATTTCATTTCACAGTTCATTACTTCCAATTTTAGCTGTTTAGGTTTGAAACACGTCAAACGACGTCCGATTTCGACCAAACTTTACAGGTTGTGCTTAACGAATATTTAAGACCTGTACTGCGCTTCAGAACCAAAATAAGAGCCCGATACCTATATTTTCTAACTCATTTTTTTTTTTTATTTTCCTTAATAATTTCTAAAAACAATTTAACAAAAAAATTCATATCTCGGGCTCTAGGCCTCGGAATTCGACTCCAGGCATATGCCCGAGTCCCATATTTTTCGACGGACCTTCCGGGACCGTCCAAACTCGGGTCCGCATCCATTTAGAAAAAATATTGATCAAAGTCAACTATATCAATATTAATATCAAAATTCTAATTTTTCAGAGAATTCACATATTTCAACATAAAAATTTTCTGGCTACGTGCTAGAATATGCATGCTAATCGAGGTAATATAAAATGAGGTTTTCAAGGCCTCAGAAGTACAGAACAGATTAGGAAAATAAGTGATGACCCTTTGGGTCGTCACATCCTCCACCTTTAAAACAACCATTCGTCCTCGAACAGAAAAGAGAAGGAAGTACCTGAGTCGGGGAATAAATGTGGATAACGGCTCCGCATATCGGACTCGGACTCCCAGGTCAATGCCTCATGAGGCTGACCTCTCCACTGAACACGCATGGAAAGAAAGCTATTCGACCTCAACCGTCGAACCTGCCGGTTTAGAAAAACTACCGGCTCCTCATCGTAAGATAGATCCTTGTCCAACTGGACAGTACTGATGTCTAACACATGCGTAGGATCGTCGTGATACCTCCAAAGCATAGATACATGAAAAACTGGATGCACGACTGATAAGCTAGGTGGCAATGCAAGTCTATAGTCCACCTCTCCCACTCGATCCAGAATCTTGAATGAACCAATGTACCTAGGGCTAAGCTTGCCCGTCTTTCCGAACCTCATCACGCCCTTCATGGGCGACACCCGGAGCAATACCCGCTCACCAACCATAAAATCTACATCTCGGATTTTACGGTCTGCATAACTCTTCTGTCTAGACTGGGCCGAACGCAACCTCTCCTGAATAGTCAGTACCCAACAACCAAGCCTCTCCCGGCTCAAACCATCCGACTAGAGACCGATATCACCTACCATACAATACCTCATATGGAGCCATATGAATGTTAGACTGGTAGCTGTTATTGTAGGCGAACTATGCTAATGGCAATAACTGGTCCCACGAGCCTCCAAAGTCAATGACGCAAGCTTGGAGCATATCCTCTAAAATTTGAATAGTTCTCCCGGACTGACCGTCCGTCTGAGGATGGAATGATGTGCTCAATTGAGCCTGGGTGCTTAACTCCTACTGGACCGCTCTCTAGAAGCGCGAGGTAAACTGCTGGACCGCTCTCTAGAAGTCCAATGGTAATTCGCTCCCACTTCCACTCGGGAATCTCAATTCTCTGAAACACACCACCAGGCCTCTAATGCTCATATTTAACCTGCTGACAATTTAAACACCAAGCGACATACGCAACAATGTCCTTTTTCATCCTACGCCACGAATAATGCTGCCGCAAGTCCTGATACATCTTCGCGGTGCCCGGGTGAATAAAATACCGAGAACTATGGGCCTCCGCTAAGATCAACTCTCGAATCCCATCAACATTGGGCACACAAACTCGCCCCTGCAATATCAATACTCTGTCATCATCTAAGGTTAGATTCGTAGCACCTCCTCGCTACATAGTGTCTCTTAGGACACACAAATGGGGATCATCGAACTGCCTCTCATGAATACGCTCCAATAGGAAAGAACAAGTGAGCTTGCAAGCCAACACCCTTCTAGGCTTAGAAATATCTAATCTCACGAATCGAGTGGCTAATGCATGAACATCTAGAGCAAGCGGTCTCTGGCTGACCGGAATATAAGCAAGATTACCCATACTGGCAGACTTTCTACTCAACGCATCAGCCACCATATTAGCCTTACCTGGGTGATATAATATAGTAACGTCATAATCTTTTAGCAACTCTGGCAATCTCCTATGCCGTACATTCAACTCCTTCTGCTTGAACAAGTATTGAAGATTCTTCTGATCCGTTTATACCTCACACGCCATACCATATAGATAATGCCTCAAAATTTTCAAGGCATGAACAACCGCTGCCAACTCTAGGTCATGAACTGGATAATTTTTCTCATGGATTTTCAACTGTCTCAAAGCATATGCAATAACCTTGCCATCTTGCATCAATACCGCTCCAAGTCCAGTACGGGATGCATCACAATAGACTATGTAAGGCGTTGAACCCGTGGGCAAAATCAACACGGGTGTCGTAGTCAAAGCTGTCTTGAGCTTCTAAAAGCTCACCTCGCGCTCATCTAACCACATGAACTGGGCACCCTTCTGGGTCAACCTGGTCATCGGGACTGCAATAGAAGAGAACCCCTCTACGAACAGACGGTAGTATCCTGCTAACCCCAAGACATGACTACGAAGTCGTAGTGCCCATACCGAGTGCGGAAAGCTGTCTTAGGAACATCAGACGCGCTAATCTTCAGCTGATGGTAGCTAGACCTCAAGTCTATCTTTGAGAACACTCTTGCTCCTGGAGCTGGTCAAACAAATCATCAATCCTTGGCAGTGGATACTTATTATTTATTGTCACTTTGTTTAATTGCCGGTAATCAATACATATCCGCATCGAACCATCCTTCTTCTTCACGAATAACACCGGTGCACCCCAAGGAGAAACACTAGACCTAATAAATCCCTTCTCTAGTAAGTCTTGCAACCGATCTTTTAACTCTTTTAACTTTGGCGGGGCCATGCGATACGGTGGAATAGAAATAGACTGAGTGCCCGGTGCCAAAGCAATACAGAAGTCAACATCCCTGTCGGGTGGCATACCCGGCAGGTCTGAAGGAAAAACATCGGGAAACTCTCGTACAATAGGAAGCGATTCAATAGAAGGAACCTCTATGCTGGAGTCGCGAACACACGCCAAATAAGCTAAACACCCTTTCTCGACCATGCGTCGAGCCTTAATGTATGAAATGACACTGTGGGTGGCGTGACCTGGGGTTCCTCTCCACTCTAGTCGAGGTGATTCTGGCAAGGCCAAGATCACTGTCTTGGCGTGACAATCTAGGATACATGATACGGGGACAACCAATCCATCCCCAATATAACATCAAAGTCCACCATATATAATAGTAATAAATCAACATGGGTCTCCAGAACCTCGAACACAACCACGCACGAATGATACACCCAGTCGACTACTATGGAATCACTCACTGGCATATACATATAAATAGAAATGTCCAAGGCATAGCTAGGCACGACCAGACATGGTGCAAAGTAGGAAGACACATATGAATATGTAGACCCAGGGTCAAATAGTATGAAGCATCTCTATTGCAAACTAGAATGGTACCTGTAATCACAACATATGACGTATCTGCCTCTGGCTTGGTTGGAAAGGCATAAAATCGGGGATCAACACCACCTCCCTGAACTATGTCTTTGGGACGGTCATCCACCAGATGACCTCTACCTCTGGCAGGACGGTCTCTACCTCTACTGTCTCGAACTCCACCTCTATGATCCCTACCTCCGCCCCTGGCTGGCTAGGCAGGCTGTGGGTCAGCTGGGGCCTGAGATGGGGTGAGGACCCTATTGCTGAGAGTTGCCCGATACTCGAGGGCAATACTTGGTAATGTGACTCAGGTTGCTGCACGTGAAGCAAGCCCTCGGCTGCTGAGAATAACGGAGTGGTGGTGCACTGATAGGTTGCTGGTCTGATTGATACTACTGGGGACCACGATCACCTGAACCACCCTGTTAAGCCTGGAGAGCTGACTGAAAAGGCCTGGAAGACTGGACCCTCATAAAAATCCCTACCTCCAGATGAGGTACCGCTAAATCTTCCAGAATGACGAGGCCTCTTGTCCGAAGCATGACACCTCTCCGAGTAAGGGCCATCTCAACTTTGCGGGCCACGTTAGCCGCTTCCTAAAAAGATATGTCACTACCAACTCCCATAGCAATCTGAAGTCGGATCGGCTGAATCAATCCATCGATGAACCTGCGGACCCTCTCCCGCTCTGAAGGGAATATCACAACTGCATGACGTGCCAAATCCATAAATCTCATCTCGTACTGAGTAACAGTCATGGAACCCTGCTGGAGGCGCTCAAACTACCTCCGAAGTGCATCCCGTTGAGTGATGGGGAGAAACTTCTCCAAGAATAATTCTGAAAACTAATCTCATGTTAAATCTAGGGACCCTGCTAGTCTAGATAAGCAGAAATCCCTCCACCAAGTCCTGGTGCATCCTGCAATCTTGAAAGTGCAAAAATCAACCCTATTGAACTCCACTATACCATAGTTCTGAGAATTTCGTGGCTAATAAATAGAATATCCTAGGGATCCTCCGATGAAGCACCGTTGAAGGTGGTGGTAAAAAGCTTGGAGAACAGATCAAGTCTCCATAAAGCACCAGAAGTCATGGCCACTCCATTTCCGGCTTGAGCTGTAGGGCCTGTCTGAGCTGCCACTGTGGGCTGAACTACTGGGGCCTGAGTCTGGGGAGCTACTGGCTCTAGAGTATGCGAAATAGGAGTCTGAACCCCTTCTCCATCCTGAGAAGTGGATGGTGCAACTTGCAGCAAGCCTGCTCTGGCGACACTATCCATAAAGCCTACTATCCGGACTAGAGCCTCCTTAAGATCCGGGGTGAATATAACCTCTCTTGGGACCTAAGATGGGCCCACTGGAGCTGCTGGGGCTGGAACCTCCTCACTATTTTCAACATGAGGCTCCACCTCTGGAACCGCTGCCTGGGCCTGAGCTCTGCCCCTAGCACGACCTTCGGCACGACCTTAGCCTCTACCCCTCGCGGGAGCTGCCTGAGGCTCAGACTACTGATCATCGGATGAACAAGCGCGTGTTCTCGCCATCTGCAAAAGAACATAGTACAAATTCAATCAGTATTTGAGGAAACAAATTGCACGACAAAAAGGAACAATTGAGAGAATTTTTCCTAACTCAATAGACTCTAGGGGACAAGTAGAGATGTCTTTGTACCTACCCCTCAGACTCTACTAAGTTTGTTCGTGAGTTGTGAGACTTATGTAACCTAGATACCAACTTGTCACGACCCGGATTCCCCGCCATCGGGGTCGTGATGGCGCCTACTCGTGGTAGCTAGGCAAGCCAATTTACTCACCAACTTTCCATTAATAAAAACCATCCTGTTGTCAATTTACTAACAAGAATAATAATAATAACATTATCTGCAGAAGTCTACTTTCACAAATTTGAATATAAATGTGAAATAATAAAAAATAATCCTCTACCCAAGATGTGGAGTCACACACTCACGAACTACTAAGAATAACTACATATAATGGTCTGAAAGAAATATAAAACCGTCTGTCTCGAAACAATGAGACTATAGTAATAATGAAAAATATAAGAAGAGACGTCGGGCCTGTGGACGCCTGCAAGCTACTTTAGTCTCATGGGTATGAAAATCCTGCTACTTGTCATACCTCCTTTTGGCGCGCCCTACCCCGAAGGGTAAAAATGGACAATGGATTTTTTCCAATTTAAGTGACAAGGGATTATTCTATTTATTTCAGAGTCGCCACTTGGAATAAATTAAGGTGTCCCAAGTCAACGATTTATTCAAATCCCGAATCGAGGAAATTTTGACTTTCCAAATGAAGTCTGCGAACCAAAAGTTTTAAGTAAGGAATTCTGTTGACCCGAGGGAAGGTGTTAGGCACCCCCGGATCCCGTGGTTCTAGCATGATTGCTTCAACTATTATAAATGGCTAAAAAAAATATCCGATTTTTAACATGTTATGAATTACGTGCTATGATTAAACTTTAGACCACTTTATTATTTCAAAACTGTACATTTAACTTTTAAGCAAAGCAAGACTAGTCGCAGCATAGACTCGGGCCCTTGACGAATATGCAAATCAAAATATGTTCGGATCACTTATTTTAACCTATACCGATTAAAGCGATTATTAGACTAGACAAAATCGATTTATTTAAAAATGTCCATTGAGGTTATTTCCAATTAGGACCTATACAAGATGGTATCGTATCTGTGACTTGTTAAATTAGGGCCAAAGATTGACTGAAGGGTATAAACTAATGAGAAAATTGATCAACTATGTCAGGTAGAAATAATTAACCATGGTTCATTATTAGACGTGAGACTATTTATCTTGGATTTCACAACTCTCAATCCGGTGTTAATTGACAAGTTCGAAACTATGCGACCAGAGTCGAACTAGCGTTGGTGTCTAGGGCATTGGCTACTTATCTTGTTTGCTTAACTACAAATGGATTTAAAAGAAATCAAACGAAGAAACTCGATGTGATTTGAGCTATCCTACATTAATGGCTACCATAAAATCAAACTACCTCTTAACATGCTTAAACTACTTGACTTTAACAAATTATCTATCTAAAGTTTCAAAGAAATTCCCAGTCCGAACTGGCTAGCTTTTACACAATTTGAATATCCTTAACCTTATACAAATCCAAACATATACTAAAAAAATCAGAAATTAGCTAACATGAATGAAAATCAGTATCTATTTTTTAATAGTAGTCCAAAAAACAGTCCTAGTTTAAACTAATAGACAATCCAAGCCTGGCAGATTTCTTTTCACTTTATACGTGCTGAAAACAAGAACTAGGTAGACATAACAAAACTAACATCTATTCGTAACTATGATTTTCAAAACAACACTTCATTTCAACACCCGATTTCTCGGTTCAAGCAATTACATCAGCTGTGTTTCGAATGCACACCTGGAATTAGAAAGCAAAAATGATGGTGGAAAATTCAGTAGGCAGCTCAGTTAACAAACAACAGCAAACACATCAACAAACAGATCCCAGCAACAAACTAAGGCCACTATGAAAATAATAGTAGACAGCCCGAGGAACGGATTGAAATCTCAGGAAAAGAAATCAAACCCACAAAGAACTTTGAGAAAAAACCAAACAGCAGAACTCCAAGATCAACCAGCAAATGAAATAGAGCTTAAGTAAACCCAAAAGAAACCTTATGAATTGAAGAACAAAGCAGACTTAAACCGGGTTAAAAGAACTATTGAAACTGATGGCTAAAGAACTTCGAAGCTGATGGTTTTCAGCTCTCAAACTAATGGTTCCAACAGTGTATATATCGGTGTATTTTAGAATGCCTCTCCCTCTTAAAAATCTGTTCTGTGTGTGTACGAAGAGATGTCTAATATCTGTGTTCTCTGTGTGTGTGAAAATTTGTCCCTTCAGCTCTATGGTTAGTCCCTTATATACCCAAAACTAACAGCCCTCCTGCAGTACCTTTTAATTGTTTAAAACCAAACAAAACCCCACATTATTCCCCTGTTTTCCCACTTTTTGCTGTCTAAGTATGGTTTCAACTATTTAAAACTTCTAAAGTGCAGAAAATGGTGGAAAACCTTGTTGTCCAGCAGGTTCTACTACCCTCTCCCATGTGCATTGCATATCTTTATTATTAACTCAAAGCTGGCTCCTGGCTTCCACTACTTGGTGTCTAAATTATTTTAAATCTAAAGGTTAAGGGCAGCCATTTCTGTTTAATTCTTTTAGGTTGGTGGGTTAGTGTCCATGTGACTTCTTTGTTGTAACAGTCTCTTTTCTTATTTTAAACAAATTCAAACAAATCCCTGACTATTTCACAGATTAAACAATTAAACATATCTTCCAGCCTTGCTATCGATATAACACAAAGAGTATAATTTGACTATCAAGGGATCTTTTTAGTTCAAACGAACGATTACTGAGGTAAGGCGACTGGACATAATGAGCTAAAACATGTTTCACAGTTTTGAAAACAACATGAGAGACAACCAATGAATGATTTCAAGGAATTTTGACAAGTTTCAAATTAAGATTGATCTGTTGATTCAGTCCTAATGTGTCTAAAATCAACCAAACTACTCCAAGTTTGAGCTGTATCAACGAACGTAATTTATCGCAATGTAATTAAACAAACAACCAGAAAGAATCGACCAAATAAATGTCTAACTAAAAATGGGCATAATCAGAAGAAAACAAGAAATAGAAGAATCAAACAAATCAAATTAAAACGCAAAAAGACATATAGAAACAAAATGAGGCAGAAGGAAGGAATTAGTACCTCGAGTGCTTAAGAACAGAGGCGACCCAGGCTTGCACTTGGACCCAATCATTTTGAGGTCTAACGGACTCTAATTGAAGTGTTCTCAAATTGAGAACACCTCGATTAAGGTCTATTAATCCTCCAATCTTCTCTTAATTTAGCGGAACTCCAAGAGTTTGAGTTCTAGGGTTCTTGAGGCTCAAGTGTGGGGTTCAAGTGGCTAGGGCTCGAATTGATGGAAACTAATGGTAGTTTGGAATGAGGGAGGTCGTGTGAGGACCAGGTGTGAGTTTGGGGGTGAATGGAAGCGGCAAAGTTTTATGGCCAATCTTCGATTCAATATTCGAAGAATTGAATCATGATTCGAAAGAAACTAAGCTCAGGACTGAAATGAGGAGGTTATGGGGGTGTTGTGATGTTAAAATGGTGGCATTTAGCCTACTGGAACCGCTGTGAGGCGATTTCCGACGGCGGAAGACGATGGTTTAGGGCGTTACAGGGGTCTCCGTCGTTAGAGTGATGGGAGGAATGAAGAAATGAGACGGGTAAGGAGTTTGGGGGGGGGGGGTTTGGTATACCAAAAATATTCAATTAATTCAAACCGTTAGATCAAATGACCTTAACGACTCAGATTAAATGATGAGGGATAAAACGGGGCGTTTGGCATAGAAATGGGGCAATTTTGTTTAGTTAGGGATTGGGTCGGTGGTAGATGTGCATGGGTGAGACAGATCTGGGCTTGATTGGATGAGAGGAGATGGGTATTTTGGGCCTGGGTTCGGTATTTGGACGGCCCAGTCCAATTTTCTCTTTATTTCCAATTCTTTCTCTTCTCTTTTTAATTCCTAATTTATTAAAAAATAAAATTCTAAATTAAAATACACAAGCAAATTAACTTATAAAAATACTAATCAAATTCTATTAACAACTAACACACACAATTAAATATCAATTAAAATATAGATCACATAATTAGACCTTTAAATGCTAAATCTAAAGTGTATTATTTTTGTGGTTTTATTTTTTTTGGAAAACAAACTTAATTAATCCTAATAAAACCTAAATGTAAACATAACATATTTTTTGTGTGTTTTATATTAATTTATAAATAACACGCACAGACAAAAATGCAAAATAATAATTAGGAAATCTCCCAAAATTCACAGAAAATCACACACAAGACAAAATTATATTATTTTAAATTTTTTAGAGTAATTATCTTGCGGGGCAAAAATCACGTGCTCACACTACCGAACTACTGCTGCAGCTGCTGCTCAAAACCTGGACTTGTGCAAAAATACACAGAAGTGTAGTATCAGCACAACCGACCCCATGTGCTAGTAAGTGCCCGATCTATCGCGGTAAAGTAGTGACGAGGAACAAGGCTAGGACGAGACACTCACATAAACCTGTGCAATTCTATAAACATATATACCAAGTTAAGTAGTAAAAGGGGGAGGGGACATGCTGGGGGATACACCACAGTCAAATATAGAAATTAACGTAAAGAAATATAACTGAATAATAACACCGATAACGAAAAACACCGAACGTTTCCACATATGAACACAATACGCCTAGTCCATACTCTGTTGTGGAACACAACCCGATCTTCAATATATTACATGGTAGGCGAACCACACGTTCATAATACACACGTGGTCGGCGTGCCACACGATCCCAATTCATAATATGTAAGTGGTCGGCACGCCACACGATCCCATTTCATAATATATATATATATATATATATATATATATATATATATATATATATATATATATATATATATATATATATATATATATATATATATATATAGGTGGACGGCGTGCCATACGATCCCGTTTCACATTATATAAGTGGTCGGCGTGCCACACGATCCCCTTTTTTCAACACAATACACAACCAATCCCAGCAAGGGAATAACCCAAATAATACTAAGTCCCGGAAAGGGAGCAATAACATTAACTTTCACAACCCGGCAAGGGTACAACAACAACAACAACAACAACCCAGTATAATCCCACTTAGTGGGGTCTCGGGAGGGTAGTGTGTACGCAGACCTTACCCCTACCCTAGGGTAGAGAGGCTGTTTCCAAATAGACCCCCGGCATCCTTCCCTCCAAGAACTTCCCACCTTGCTCTTGGGGAGACTCGAACTCACAACCTCTCGGTTGGAAGTGGGGGTTGCTTACCATCAGAGCAACCCCTCTTGTCTAAACCCGGCAAGGGTAATATTCAATATATATATATATATATATACAATTATCCCGGCACTGGATTAATCACAATGCCGTTCAATACTTTCATCTTTTACTCAATAGTAATTATCATTCGAGCCAACTCTCCCAAACATTAATATTTCATAGCTCATTCTCAGACTCTTCACATTTGTAGCAATTTATAATTAAGCTTAGTAGAGTTCCATATTATCTCACAAACATGTACAAACAAAGACCCACGGTCATGCTAGACTCTGGTGTATAGATACTCGTCACCACGCCTTTACACTGCACTCGATCATTTAGCAAATAGGAATTTATTATACTATAATCCTATTTCCTCAAGTTAGGATAGATCAAACACTTACTTCAATGGCTTATAGTCAACTCAGTTCTCAAGAAATGTTGTTCCTTTCGAATTTTGTTCCAATTCAATCGTATCTATACACAATGTATTTAATATCATCAATTCTACTCAACAAACTAGCCCGATTACCCAATTAAAGTCCTCCTAACATGCTGTCCAAAAATCGCAAAATCAACCCCGGGCTCGCTTGGTCAAAACACGAGGTTAGAACCAAAATAAATTCAACCATAACCCCACGAATCCCAAGATATAATTTGTTTTATAATTCGACCCAAAATTGGGGTTGAATTACCCAAAATTCTCAAAATCCTAACTTTGCTCAATCCCCATGATTTCTACCTTGTTTTCATGATTTAGACATAGAAACTAGTTAATTAATGAAAGAAAAGTGGAGGAAATAAGCGGAAAATCACTTACTCAAAGGGTAATGAAGCTTGGGGGCGTTAATGGCTTCCTAGGGCATGGGGGAGAAGAAGGGTCATGTAAAAATTATGAAATCCCGTCACTAGTTCTATTTTTAATCTTTACAATTTGCTGGGAAAAATTACCTTACGCGATCGCGGGACTAAGGATACGATCGTGAAGGGTAAGCTGGTATGCTATCGCGATCGCATGGAAGCAGACGCGAACGCGTAGAAGGGAATTGCTAGGTCTAGGAACTTGTTATATGCGATTGCGTGGAGTGATGTGCGATCGCGTTGAGGAAGCTGCCAAAGCTACGCGATCGCGGAAGAGGGAAAACCAAAGCAATGCGATCGTGTAGAACTAAACGACTATGCAAAAATTGCAGAAAATCTACCAACCTTTCTAAGTGTAACAACACCCCGAACCACCTCCGAAACACTCCCGAGCCCTCGAGCCTCCCAACCAAACATATACACTAACTCAATATCATCTTACGAACTTGCTCGAGCGATCAAATCACTAAAATAACATCAAAATCAAGGAATCAAACCCCAAAACTCACAAATTTCATTTCAAAGTTCATAACTTCCAACTTTAGCTATTTAGGTCCGAAACACGTCAAACGACGTCCGATTTCGATCAAACTTTACAGATAGCGCTTAACGCATATTTAAGACCTGTACCGAGCGTCGGAACCAAAATACGAGCCCGAAACCTATATTTTCTAACTCATTTTTCATTTTCATTTTCATTTTCATTTTTCCTTAATAATTTCAGAAAACAATTTAACAAAAAAATTCATATCTTGGGTTCTAGGCTTCGGAATTTGACTCCGGGCACATGCCCGAGTCCCATATTTTTCTACGGACCTTTCGGGACCGTTCAAACTCGAGTCCGGGTCCTTTTACCAAAAATTTTGACCAAAGTCAACTATATCAGTATTAATATCAAAATTCTTCAATTGTTTTTATAGTATTCACATATTTCAACATAAAAATTTTTCGGCTACGCGCCTAGACTGTGCATGCAAATTGAGGCAATATAAAATGAGGTTTTTAAGGGCACAGAAGCACGTAACAGATGAGTACAACATGCAATGATCCTTTGGGTCGTCACACTTTTCCACCCCTCTCTTCCGTTGACCCCCCCCCTTTCCCTTCTCCGTATCCTCTATTTTTTCCGACATCCCACCATCACTGAGCTGCTTTCTACATTTATTGTCCTATCCATCAGATTCACAAAGTAATAAACTAGAAATTATATACAAAAATACACACACAATACTACTACTTAAATTCTCTATCCTCAGCTGCTTGCTTCATACCCAATTTAGAGTTAATACAAAAGTTATTCCTATAAGGAGAAAAGGCAGAAAGATCAAAATTTGTGCTCATCCAGAGAAGAACGATCTTCAATAGAGGGAAGCCTAATAAACATTCAAAAAATTTAAATGAAAAAAGAGTTATAATGATCCAATCCAAAATCAAAATTTTATATCTGAAACTCAAGTCGAGCCGTTCAGAACTTAGACTCCTATTTTGACACCCTCCCATTCAAATCCAAGCTAAAACACGATTATGTCATCCTCCAAACCCTAAAAAACCTCAAGGCCTCCTCTGTCGCCTCTAGTTCTCCAAAACCCTAAGTCTCGCCGATGTTGGCCTCTTCACAACCTGTCGTGAAGTGGCCGACCTCCCAACCTCCCAATCGACGAGGTACAATACAATATAAGAATCACCGTCGGCAAAATTTTCAGTTAAAGTACCAGATCTAAAACTCATATGTTAGTACAACAATAATAACCCAGTATATTTTCACAAGTGGGGCCTGGGAGGGTAGTGTGTATGTAGTCCTTACCCCTATCCTAGGGTAGAGAGGCTATTTCCAAATAGACTCTTGGCATCACTCCTCCAAGAACTATCCACCTTGCTCCTATGGTCACTCAAACTCACAATCTTTTAGTTGAAAGCGGAGGGTGCTTACCATCATATGATAGTAGAAATATAAAATACGAAGACAAAAAGCATCGATTGGAATAAATGATTTTTATGTTTGAATTTTGTTTTTATTTTGATTTTGATTTTGATTTTAATTATTTTTAATCTACCATGTGACATGGCATCTACACTGTTGAAAAATAATAATTCTAATATCTCAAAAAGAATATTTAAATTAATGTCTAGGCATCTTTTTAATGTATCTTTATATGTTCAGTAAATTTGAATATATATTAATGTGTGTAGTAGTAAAACAGAATAACTTTAAAAATAATATTTTATTAACATAACTTTAAAAATAATATTTTATTAACATTTAATGTGTTACAAAATCAGTTACTTTTTTGTTAAGTTTGAATTTGACCAAAGATTGATACAATTGCCTTAAACGTCCATTTTGGTGATATCTCATTAACTTTGATAATAAAGTTAACAGTTTTGTTTTATCAGAATTGTCCATTTGGATGTTACCTTTTAGATTCAATGTTTTCATTGTGAATGCATTGTCTTCTTTAATTTGCACGTTACATCTCAGATTGTCCATTTGAGTTTGGGCTATATATATATGATTTTGTTTTCATCTTTTGGGTGGGGGAAAAAATAGAAAACATTTCACTTCTTATTTCCTTTGTGCTGGGTTTTCTTCTTATAAATCTTTGTTGTTTCTGCTTCTAGTTATACTATAACAGCTTGTTGAATCCTGAGGGATATGCCTAATATTATTCATCTCGGTGTGGGCGAAATATCCTTAAGGACAGTGTCCTTGACACGCCTCAAGCTAAACCTTTTATTCTCCATAATTCTTCAAATTTTTCCAACAATCTTAAGGATATTTCCACGTAGTTATTATGGAGAATAATGTTGCTAGTGTTGCTGTTTATGGTGGAGATAATTTTAACCGCAAGCACGATATTGTTGACAAAGGAAAAGAAATTGCTACTAGAAGCAGCCTTGTGGAGGATAATGTAACGACCCGACCGGTCGTTTTAGAAAATTACGCCACAATCCCCAATTTAACTGTTCCCCTAAGTTCATTTATGCTATTGTGGTTTGCCGGGAGAGTCGGTTCTGAAATTTGGAGTATTTTGGGACACTTAGTCCCTAAATGAGAGCTTTAAAGTTAGAAAATGACCCGTAGCTGGAACAGTGTTAAGACGATCTCGGAACGGAAATTCGATGGTTCCATTAGCTCTGTTAGGTGATTTCGGTGTTGGGAGCGCGTTCGGAATGTATTTTGGAGGTCCGTAGCTCAATTAGGCTTGAAATGCCGAAGGTTGAAATTTTGGCGAATCCGAACGATAGGTGAGATTTTGATCCGGGGATCGGAATGGAATTCCGACAATTCCTGTAGCTTCGTTATGTGATTTTGGATATGTCCTCAAATTTTCAGGTCATTCGGACGTCGTTTGGTCGGGTTTTAGATCGAATGTGCAATTCGGAAAGTTTTAAGAAATTTAGGCTTGAATTCGATGTGAATTATGGGTTTTGATGTTGTTAGACGTGTTTTGATGATTAGAATAAGTTCGTATCATGTTTTGGAATAGGTTGGTGGTTTTCGTTGGGATCCGGGGGTCTCGGGATGAATCCGGGGGTCCAATCGGGCTATTTCATGCATTTTGGAAATGCTGTTAACTGCTGGTGTGTGCTGCGGACGAATGCTCTATGCGATCGCAATGGGCTAATGCGATCGCATAGAAGGTTTTGGAGAGGCCAAGTATTTGTTCTATGCGATCGCGGGCATGGATATGCGATCGCATAGTTCTGCGATTTATTGGTAGGGACTACGGGTTCGATTCCCGAGATCCTGAGTTATTGGTAGGGACTACGGGTTTAATTCCCGAGATCCTGAGTTATTGAAATACGGACTACGGGTTCAATTCCCGAGATCCTGAAATTATTTGAATACGGACTACGGGTTCAATTCCCGAGATCCTAAAATTATTTGAATACGGACTATGGGTTCAATTCCCGAGATCCTGAAATTATTGAAATATGGACTACGGGTTCAATTCCCGAGATCCTGAAACTATTTGAATACGGACTACGGGTTCAATTCCCGAGATCCTGAGATTATTGAAATATGGACTACGGGTTCAATTCCGAGATCCTGAGATTATTGAAATATGGACTACGGGTTCGATTCCCGAGATCCTAAGATTATTGAAATGTGGACTACGGGTTCGATTTCCTGAGTTATTGAGATATTATTGAGACATGGGCTGCGGGTTCGATTCCCGGAGACCCAGAGGTACTGAGAATGGGACTGTGGGTTCAATTCCCACGGATCCTGGATTTGTTTATTTGAGTTGGTTAATTGTTGTTAGCTTAATTGTAGACAGTTGCAGTAATCATCATGATGTTGTTATTTCGGAAATTATTATCATTTAAACTGTTTACTTTGTTATCATCATTATATTATTGTTTTCTCAGTAGGGCCCTGACCTACCTCGTCACTACTCCATCGAGGTTAGGCTTGGCACTTGCTGAGTACCGCCGTGGTGTACTCATGCTACTCTTCTGCACACTTTTGTTGTGCAGATCCAGGTACATCAGAGCAGGCTCGTATTAGGTGATTCTGCAGCTTTCTGGGAGACTTCGAGGTATGATCTCTGCTACGTCCGCGGATCCGGAGGCTTCACTTCTATTCTAGTATTACTAGTCGACATTTTTCTTCATTTCGTTGCTAGATACTCTTTACACATAGAGCCACAGTTGTATTTCCCTTTTAGTCTGTGTTACCGTGGGGTTCCGGATCTTGGTAGTGTTTTATTTACTGTGTGACGGATGTATGTGCCAAGCGGCATGAATTACATATCTTTTTATGCTATTTTTCCGTTGTTTCTTATTTAGATGTTTATAACTTGTATATTCCGCAACGTGTTAGGCTTACCTAGTCGTGGGGACTGGGTGCCATCACGACATGTTCACAATTGGTGAACTAGGGTCGTGACAAGTTGGTATCAGAGCTCTAGGTTCATAGGAGTCACGGGACACAGATCGGTTACTTAGAGTCTCGCTGATCGATACGGAGACGTCTGTATTTATCTACGAGAGGCTATGTAACTGTTTAGGAAACTCTTCAATTCTTTGAATTCCTTATCGTGCGTCATTTATTCAGTTGAAGCCTATGTCATATGTTCTTTTGTATCCACTCGTGTATTGAAATTGCGCACTCGGTATCAAGTATGCACCGATGGTTCGTGACGCTGCAGAGAGATCTCAAGGGAGTCAAGAATTTACTCAACTATTGTTACCGCGTGTCGTCCATATCGATAATGCAAGAGAATTGAGAGATCTTCAATTGTGCACATGGGGGTGCACTAGGTTCTGGCATTCGGTTGATAAGTACGGTCTTGAGAAGATTTACTTAACTGCCTAATCGTCACGGTAATGATAGAATCACAAGGTGGATATACATCTAAAGATAGTTGGTGGTAATAAAGACTATATGGTTCACATGAGATATCTATTTAGCGAAGGATTCAGCCAGCAGAGATACAGGGGGAAATGAGTTTAGCTGTCTTAAGAAGGACATGTACCAAACGAATGTCTTGGGCTTGTCTTATGATGAAGACGTATGAATGTTAAAAGCTAGTATCATGGATTAGCAAGATGTACCTTGAGGCTTCGTGCCAAGTGAAAGGATTTCACTATCAACGATCAAATTATGGGTCATGTGTCATATCAGATTTGGCCTGCGATGTATTTAAGTACCATTCAAAAAGTTCTGTGAAACTTGCGGATGAGTAAGAGTTGAGACTCGTATGGTATAATGTTGGGACTTTAGATGTTCCTGTGTCCCTAATAAACGCTGCATTTTATTATCAGCAGGGAAATATTTGACAAAGGCTACATGGTGCTTCGTAGGCGTGTGAGAATCATAGTATGTTTTAAGATGTTGTTGGTAGAGAATGCTCGGTGCATGGAGCGAGAAGATGTTTGGTTGTATTGGGATGAGGTCATACCTATGATGTTAGGGTGCTAATAGAGCACATGTGGTTATATTCGTTGGATCAAGTCAATTGCAGCTGAATAATGGTAAATGACTCGAGAGAATGGTTCTAATATGTTCGAGAGTCGTGTAATAGTGGCTTTGGGCTAAGTGGGAGAGTCCCACCACTTAAGATTGGGTTGCATGGTTAATTACCTGTGTGAATTCTGGATATTAGCGTATTAATGGAGTATTGCAGCTACGGAAAAAGACCATGAGTGGTAATTTAAGTATATGAATTGTTGAATGCATGTTATGGTTAGCCTTACTGTCTCATGTTCAAACTTGAGGGAAAAATTTATGATTTATGCCTCGTATAGGTGCAGGCTTCGCGGGAAGTGATTCCGCTGGGTTCTTTATCGAGAGGGTATTCATATGTTATAAAGAAATTCAATAGAGTTGGTTGCGTACTGGGGCAAGTTAGAACCGGATGGTTCTCAATAGCGGTCCTAGTGAATTCAAGAGGTAAAGTGTGGTGCCTGATAATTCTGAGTCTATAAGTACAGTTGAGGCTCAAGCTTTTGAAGCAACTTATGAAGAAAGGCACAAAATGATCTATGATGTTTTGACTTGTGGTGTAGTATTTGAGAGACATGAAATGGTCGTCGTTCTTGAGATAGCATGGCCTCGTGATTTAAGGTCACTCGGGGTAAGTGCGGTTGGAATAAGTTAGGTATTGAAGGAAGATATTAACATTTCTAAGGCAATCAAGGATAACTTGGAAGGAAGTAGATTGATCGGCCATAGTTGAGTTGGCGTATTAGTGTCAATGATCGGTTCATGCAACGTGATCGAATTATGCATGTGATTTGTGGCGGCGCATTTGAGACTTGTCGGCCGCAGTGATTGATGTTATTCTGAAGTATTCTTCTGTTAAGGGCCTGTTATGAGTAGGCAGATCTCGGGAAGGGTTATGGTGGCTTGGACCACTACTTATGGATTGGCATATTCGATGGTTATGAGAATTCGCCGTATGTTGTTATAGTTCTCCTGTAGTGAGCTTAATGGAAAGTCTTATGTGATGAAGTATTAGCCTATCGTCAATTCTAGAGCTATGATGGAAGTTGTGCCTATCGTATATCGGCACGTGGGGTGCAGTGAGTAGTATAAAAATTTGAAGTAAGGACCAAGGTCACAATTTGGTCAATGAATGTGATATAAAGAGCTCGGATGAGCAGGAAAGGAGTTTCAGTGTTTTGAGTAAGATGGGTATTAACATCGGTATCATTTGAGATCGGTGTTCTATGAGAAAGGCTTTGCATCCCGGTTAGGGACTCCTGATCACTTTTCAGTGTTAGTACAACCGGTGGGTTGAATGTGCAGGTCCGTTTAATTATTCGGAAGATGGTGGGAGCTTGACCCACAAGAAGATTGTATAGGTGTGACTTGTAGTAACTTGATTGGTTAGAAATTTAAACCAAGTATGAGGATTTTGGTGATATCATCCATTTGAGAACTTATGGCTGGAGGGCACTCTGCTTAGTGGGTTATAGACCTGTGAAATATTATTGACTTAGCTTGGCACGACCAGGATAGACTTAAGGTCGGTGGATAGATTTAAATGTGGAAGTGAGCCTTGCGTCAGGCCGGTTATGTTTCTTCCAGCAATGCGCCCTTTATGGAGGGATAGTCGCGGTCTTATTTCGCGGTTAGTTAATTCATGTAAAGATATATTGCGCCGTATGAGTGTGAGACGGCTTGGTAAGTTCCTTATGTGTTGAGGTTCCGCTCAGCGGTGATGTTATATGAGCATGATGGCTCTTGAGACTCAGATCTTATATCGCACCTCAGTTGTGCTTAGCGCTATATGTTTCATTGTGTCTGATATCATGCACCTTAGTGTGCTTATGATCGATATTCGGTATTTTGATGTGACGAGCTATTCAGCTCGACATATGACTCCTTGTGTGAGTTTTATATTGTTGGGATCGGGTGGTACGCCGCCATGGTTACATTGTTGGGATCGGGTGGCACGCCGCCATGGTCATATTGTTGGGATCGGGTTGCACGCCGCAACAGTGTGATGTTTATTTCAGTGTCTATAATTGCTTTTATGTGTTCTGTTTCCTATTTTCCGAGGAGGTCCATGTTAATGTGAGAGTTGAATAGTTCTCTCTAGTGTTCGCCTTCCTTTTGTATCACGTACGAATCAGTAGCCTACTGGAACATTGTGTCATCTTGTGGGACTTTTGATTACGTCTGATGTGACTTATTGCCTGAGTAGTTCGTACTGGGTGAGATGGGATTATGTGATTTGGGGTCAGTGCAAACTGATTATATGAAGTATATTATAGAGGAAATGATCATCCTCTAGTTTAGGACAAGGTAATGGATCCTGTCAGGAGTATATATCCAATGAATTGTTGATTCGGTAGTTAGTTATGGATATCGGCACATCTCTTCCGTCGTGTCAGTATTGTAAAAGTTGGAACGAGACCTATGTAGATCGTGAGGTGCAATGGGAGCATCTGATTCGTTGAATTTTTGGCTAATTTGATCATAAAATATTATCGTGGTCCTGTGGATTTAATGTTGCAAGGTAAGAATCCAGCAAGGTTATGCAATCATGTTTGAGGATGGCGTTTGAGGAATATTGAGTGATCTCTTGATGAAAACAAGCCTGGCATAGAATTCCGGATGTTGGAATTAGGCTCTAAGACTTAATTGTTGAACAAGAGGGAATATCCTCAGATTATATCAGGCTAATGTGCCCAGCTGAGTCCTAGATCTATTGGCCCTTTTGAGATTTTGAGGCATGTTGGGGAGGTTGCTTATGAGTTGGTCTTACCTCCCAGCCTAGCCGGAGTCCATCCCGTATTTCATGCCTCTATGCCTGGAGGTACCATGGTGACCCGTCGCATGTGTTGGACTTCACTTCTGTTCAGCTAGACGAGGATCTGTCATATGTTGAGGAGCCAGTGGCCATTCTAGATAGGCACGTCAGGAAGCTAAGGTCAAAGAACATCGCTTCAGTAAAGGTTCAGTGGCGGGGTCAGCTGGTCGAGGAGGCGACTTGGAAGACCGAGCAGGATATGCGCAACCAGTACCCTCATCTCTTCACCACTCCGGGTATGTTTTCTATGCTCGTTCGAGGACGAACGAATCTTTAAGTGTGGGAAGATGTAACGACCCGGGCGGTCGTTTTTGAAATTTACGCCCCGATCCCCAATTTAACTGTTCCCCTAAGTTCATTTCTGCTATTATGGGTTGCCGGGAGGGTCGGTTCCGAAATTTGGAGTGTTTTGGGACACTTAGTCCCTAAATGAGAGCTTTAAAGTTAGAAAATGGCCCGTAGCCGGAACAGTGTTAAGAGTGTTAAGACGATCTCGGAACGGAAATTCGATGGTTCCATTAGCTCCGTTAGGTGATTTCGGGGGTTGGGAGCGCGTTCGAAATGTATTTTGGAGGTCCGTAGCTCAATTAGGCTTGAAATGCCGAAGGTTGAAATTTTGGCGAATCCGAACGATAGGTGAGATTTTGATCCGGAGGTCGGAATGGAATTCCGACAATTTCTATAGCTTCGTTATGTGATTTTGGATATGTCCGCAAATTTTCAGGTCATTCGGACGTCGTTTGGTCGGGTTTTAGATCGAATGTGCAATTTGGAAAGTTTTAAAAAATTTAGGCTTGGATTCGATGTGAATTATGGGTTTTGATGTTGTTAGACGTGTTTTGATGATTAGAATAAGTTCGTATCATGTTTTGGAATAGGTTGGTGGTTTTCGTTGGGATCCGGGGGTCTCGGGATGAATCCGGGGGTCCAATCGGGCTAATTCATGCATTTTGGAAATGCTGATAACTGCTGGTGTGTGTTGCAGACGAATGCTCTATGCGATCGCAATGGGCTAATGCGATCGCATAGAAGGTTTTGGAGAGGCCAAGTATTTGTTCTATGCGATCGCGGGCATGGATATGCGATCGCATAGTTCTGGAAAGTTGTGCTCGCGATCGCGTACAGTCCTATGCGATCGCATAGTGTATAGAGAAGAGGGGTCCCAGGTCCAGCTTTTGTCCTATGCGATCGCGGAGCAGGGTATGCGATCGCATAAGTATATTTTGGTGAGCATTGCGATCGCATTAAGGACTATGCGATCGCATAGAGTAGTTTGGCGAGGGTCAAAATTTGTTCTATGCGATCGCAACAGGGATCATGCGATCGCATAGAGTAAAAATGTCTGGCAGTGACTTAAGTCCAGAAACATTTCAGCCGCGACCCATAAATCAAAAACGCCATTGTTGAGCTCCAAGAGAGGATTTTGAAGGGGAAACGTTGGGATATCATCGGAAAATCATCGGGGGTAAGTTTCTTGACCTTAATTCGTTGGTTTATCATGAAATCCATGATTATTTCACTGAAATTTGAAGATTAAAGGTGGGTTTGAGCCCTAGGCCTAAATGTTAGAAAATCTTTGATTTGAATGGGCAAACGGAGTTCGATTTCGATAAATTTTATATGCACAGACTCGTATTGAGATAAGGAACCCGAATATATAATTTTCGTGATTTTTCGATAAGCGTACCGGAAGTCGGGTTTTGGCAACTTGTGGGTTTTGGTGAATTTTGAGTTAATTTGAGTGGGTAATGCCCAATTGGCCTATTTTGATGTGATTCTATTGATTTTTATCAGATTCTACACTTGTGGAGGCCGACATTCGTGGCAAGAGAGTTGTTTCATAGCGGTTTTGTACCGGAGTCGAGGTAAGTGGCTTGTCTAACCTCGTGTGGGGGAATTTTCACCCCTAGGATATTATGTGATAGTTTAAATGCCTTGTATGCGAGGTGACGGGCGTGTACATGCGGTGGTTGTTGAACACAAACTTTAATTAAAATGTTCGATGAGCGATATTCCTGTCTTTGGCTGTTAATTTGATATTTTTACCCGGTAGTGGTTAGGAAAGCATGATTAGGTAGTACTTAACTGTTTAGTTGCCTAATTGCCTTGTTTGAACTCCTTGATAATTATCGGCACTATTTTTCGGTGAAGTTATATTTAAGCATAATTATTCTCTCTGTGGATTCCTTTATTGGTTGTGTGTGTGGACTACGGGTTCGATTCCCGAGACCCGGGGCTATGGGTTCGATTCCGAGAGACCGGCGTGATATTGGTAGGGACTACGGGTTCGATTCCCGAAATCCGATTTATTGGTAGGGACTACGGGTTCGATTCCGAGATCGCGAGTTATTGGTAGGGACTACGGGTTCAATTCCGAGATCCTCTGAGTTATTGAAATACGGACTACGGGTTCAATTCCGAGATCCCTGAAATTATTTGAATACGGACTACGGGTTCAATTCCGAGATCCTGAAATTATTTGAATACGGACTACGGGTTCGATTCCCGAATCCTGAAATTATTGAAATACGGACTACGGGTTCGATTCCCGAGATCCTGAAACTATTGAAATATGGACTACGGGTTCGATTCTCGAGATCCTGAAATTATTGAAATATGGACTACGGGTTCGATTACCGAGATCCTGAGATTATTGAAATATGGACTACGGGTTCGATTCCCGAGATCCTGAGTTATTGGTAGGGACTGCGGGTTCGATTCCGGAGATCCTGAGTTATTGAGATATTATTGAGACATGGGGCTGCGGGTTCGATTCCCGGAGACCCAGAGGTACTGAGAATGGGACTGTGGGTTCAATTCCCACAGATCCTGGATTTGTTTATTTGAGCTGGTTAATTGTTGTTAGCTTAATTGTAGACATTCAGAGTAATCATCATGATGTTGTTATTTCGGAAATTATTATCATTTAAACTGTTTACTTTGTTATCATCATTATATTATTGTTTTCTCAGTAGGGCCCTGACCTTCCTCGTCACTACTCCATCGAGGTTAGGCTTGGCACTTACTGAGTACCGCTGTAGTGTACTCATGCTACTCTTACTTTTGTAGTGCAGATCTAGGTACATCAGGGCAGGCTCACATCAGGTGATTCAGCAGCGTTTTGGGAGACCTCGAGGTATGATCTGCTACGTCCGCGGATCCGGAGGCTTCCCTTCTATTCTAGTATTACTAGTCGATATTTTTCTTCATTTCGTTGCTAGATACTCTTTACACATAGAGCCACAGTTGTATTTCCCTTTTAGTCTGTGTTACCGTGGGGTTCCGGATCTTGGTAGTGTTTTATTTATTGTGTGACGGATGTATGTGCCAAGCGGCACGGATTACATATCTTTTATGTTATTTTTCCGCTGTTTCTTATTTAAGTATTTATAACTTATAGATTCCGCAACGTGTTAGGCTTACCTAGTCGTGGGGACTGGGTGCCATCACGACATGTTCACAATTGGTGAACTAGGGTCGTGACAAAAACTAGGCTTGAAAAAAATCAAGTAACAGGTATGATAAAAGAAATGGTTATAAGCCCAAAACCAACAATCAACCTAGCCACTATGTTGCTCGATGCCAGAAAAGAGTTGGGAATGACAATCCCACTAAGGCTAAAGTAAATTTGACTGAAGCCAAAGTGGATGATATAATTGTTGCGGTTGTTTCCCAAGTGAACCTTGTGGCCAATGTGAAAGATTGGGTGTTAGATTCTGGTGCCACTAGGCACATATGTGCTAACAGAAAAGACTTTGTGTCGTACACCCCAGTTGAGGAGGGAGAAGAAGTTGTCTATCTTGGTGATTCAAGAACTACTCAAGTTGTTGGAAAAGGCAAAGTTCTTCTCAAACTCACATCTGGCAAAACTTTGGCATTGAATGATGTGTTACATGTTCTTAATATCCGAGCCAATTTGGTCTCTGTGGGATTATTAGGAAAAGTGGGGGTGAAGGTTGTTTTTGAATCTGATAAGGTCGTGTTGACCAAGAATAATAATTTTGTTGGCAAGGGATATTATAACCATGGCTTGTTTGTACTCAATGTTATCAATGAAAATGCTAGTACTTCTGCTTGCTTGGTTGATTCTTTTAATTTATGGCATGCTAGATTAGGACATGTTAGTTTATCTTATATTAAAAAAATACATTCTAAAGGTCTTATTTCAAATATTAATTTTTTGAATATTGATAAGTGTGAAGTTTGTGCAGAAGCTAAACAAACTAAGAAATCATGTGCTTCAGTATTTAGAGAATCGGAATTGTTAAGTTTAATACATACTGATTTAGGAGACTTGAAACAAACTATGACTAGAGGGGGAAAAATATTATGTGACGTTTATATACGATTTTTCTAGATATATAAAAGTTTTGTTGAGAAATAAAGATGAAGCTTTTGATAAGTTTTTAATTTATAAAGCTGAAGTAGAAAATCAATTGGATAAGAAAATCAAAAGAGTTAGATCCGATAGAGGTGGTGAATTTATTTTACTGAATGATTATTGTGAGAAAAAAGGCATAATTCACGAGATAACCCCGCCATATTCTTCACAATCAAATGGTGTAGCGGAAAGGAAAAATAGGACTTTAAAGAAAATGATGAATAGCATACTCGTTAGTTCTGATGCTCCGGATAATCTTTGGGGTGAAGCCATTTTATCTTCTTGTCATTTACAAAATAGAATTCCTTATAAGAAACCCAATCAGTAATAAGCCCCAAGTATGGCAATAAGCCTAAGTTATAATGATAAAAACAATTCATTTCAAATACGCGGTAAAAATCAACAACCGGGACGGACCAAGTCACGATCCCCAACAGTGCTCTACCCCACGCTCAGGTCCAGCGTGCAAGTCACCACAATATAGCACTAAAATATGTTAATTCGGGGTTTCAAACCCTCAGGATATCATTCCCAAGTATTACTCACCTCGAACCGGCGAAAACTCAAGCCCGCGATGCCTTTTCTTCTGAAACGTGCCTCCACGCGCGTTGAAACTAGCCAAAATCAGTACAAATATATCATAATAGGCTAATGGAACAACACCTAATCGAAAACAAACGAAATATAACGAAAATCTCGAAACTAGCAAAATCCGTGCCCCAGGCCCGCTTCTCAAAAAATTATAAAACTCGCATTTTTGGAACCTCATCACGCCATGATTCCGTACATATAAAATTTATCAAAATCGAAGTTCAAATGAACTACCAAATCCCAATTTTTCATAGCAAAAATCCAAGCCCTAACTTCTTCAATTTATACCCAAATTCAGAGAATTAATGGATGAATCTTTGATAAAATCATGTATATAAGTCATAAAACTTATCTTTAATTGATTCCCAATGAAACCCTCTTTATTCTCCACCAAGAAGCTCTCCAAATGACCAACCATGGAGGAAAAATGACCCAAAATCGAGGATATGAGTTTTTTAAACATTCTGCCCAGTTCTCTAATTTCCTTCTATGCGATCGCGGACCAAGTCTTGCGATCGCAATGCACAAAAATCCCACAACCTCAAAATTCACTATGGGAACTCACAATAACCCTTGCGAACGCGATGAACCAATTGCAAAAACTATGCGATCGCGGACCCCTTGTGCGATCGCATATAACAACTCCGCTGGGCCCTCACTTCTACTATGTGATCGCATCCTACCTGTGCGAACGCACAGAACAAAATTCCACTACCCAAAATGACTTCTATGTGATCGCGGCCATGCTATTGCGATCGCATCAACCAAATACTTGCAACACTTATAATAGCAAAACTGATCACAGAGCCAACTAAAATTGCTCGGTTGAACACCCGAAATCACCCGGAGGCCCCTGGGACCTCAACCGAAACTATCAACCTACTCCAAAACATCATATGAACTTGCTCCAATCATAAAAACACGTTTTTAAACACAAAAATCGTCAAATCAAGGTGGATTCAAGCCTAAGTTTCAATTATAACTTCCAAAACCAACATCCAATCAAAAACCCGACCAAAAGATGTCCGAATGACCTGAACATTTGCAGACATATCCAAAATCACCTAACGAAGCTACTAAAACTGTCGGATTCCATTCTGACGCCTGTATCAAAATCTCACTTATCGACTGAAATTTACCCAAATTTCAACTTCGCCAATTCAAGCCTATTTCTACACCGGACCTCCAAATTCGATTCTGTTCTCTCTCCTAAGTCACAAATCATTCCCCGAAGCTATCGGAACCACCGGAATTCACATCCGAGCCCTCTAACTCAATAGTCAATTTCTGGTTGACTTTTCCCAAAACAAGCTTCCTTCTAAGAGGCTATGTGCCTTATTTTCAACTAAAACCAATTCAATTACACCAGATCAACTCTAATACTGATATAAAAATATGAAGCAACAAAATAAGGGGGAAACAAGGTGGCAACTCACGTGACGACGGGTCGGGTCGTCACACTAAAGCTAAATCGTTGTAAGAGGTCTTTGGAGGCAAAAATGTTAATGCTATTTATTTGTTATAGCTCAACCAAATTCTCCCTATAAAATTGCATAATATTGGAAACTATGCCATAATGATTATTGACATAGTAAATGATTTAACACAAGATTTACTTATCATTACAAAGAATAATAGAAATAATTATTTAAAATATAATTATTATATATATAAAATGAATATAATTTAGGGCCCTATATTTTGGGGGCCTAAAGCGGTGGCTTTAGTTGCCTTGGGGTTGATCCGCCTTTGAGCATAATTTCACATTGCTTTGAAGTGTTATTTTAAGTGAAAGTGTGTGGAGAGTTTAGATAAGAAGAAAAAAGAGTTGTTTTTTTTTTCTCGAAAGTCAAATGTGTTCGGATTTTGTTTTTGTAAACATAATTTTGCATGTTAATTGTTCCTTTTAACATTAAATTTTTTGTGACGATCCAAAGGGGGTCATCATCTAATTTCTCCTTTTTTCCGTGCTTCCGAGGCCTTTTAAACCTCACTGGTGGTTGCCTCGATTTGCGTGGGTTGTTCGGACACATAGCTGAGAAGCTTTTATGTTGAAATATGTGAAGAATTTAAAAATTTTTAATATTAATATGGTTAAAGTTGACTTCGATCAATATTTTTGGTAAACAGATCCGGATCCGTGATTTGACGGTCCTGAAGGGTCCGTAGAAAAATATGGGACTCGGGTATGTGTCCGGAGTCGAAATTTGAGGCCTAGAACCCGAGTAAAAGAATTTTTCTGTTAAATAGTTCTTCTGAAATTATTTAGGAAAATGATAATGAAGTTTGGTCGAAATCGGACGTCGTTTGACGTGTTTCAGACCTAATTATCTAAAGTTAGAAGTTTAAGAAGTATGAAATGAAAATGATGATTTTGGGGTTTGATTATTTGATTTTGATGTTATTTTAGAGAGTTCATCGATCTAGTAAGTTCGTAGGGTGTTATTGAGTTAGTGTGCGTGTTTAGTTAGGAGCCCTGAGGACTCGAGAGTGATTTGGAGGTGGTTCGGGGTTGTTTTGCACTTAGTGGAATTGTAGATTTTCTGCAACAGGTGAGCAGTAAAATCCTTCATCGCGTTCGCAGCGTTGCCTTCACGTTCGCATAGCTTTGCTCCCTTAGACCTTCGCGTTCGCGTACAGGCCATCGCGATCGCGAAGCTTTGTTGCTTCCTTCAACACGTTCGCATGTGTCACGACCCTAACCCGATCATGTTGGCGCCCAACACACTACTAGGCAATCCCGACCATTTACCATACTCATCCCAACTGATAAACCAAAATTGATAAATAAAATAGTAAATCATTAAGCCGTTTAAGTCAAAATTCGGAAATACTGATGAAAATACTGAAGTTTAGAAAAACATAGAATATAGCCCAACCATGGACCCGGTGTCAAAAATATGAGCCTCTACATACAGAGTGTCACCCTACTACATAGTCTGTCTAAAAATATGATAGTGCGGAAATAAAAGATAAGGATAGAGGAAGAAGTCAACTTATGCGAATGCCATGCAGCTCCCTCGACACTCCCGGAAGCAAGACTGTTGATCACTAAATCTACTCAGCCTGAGAAGAAGAACCTGAATCTGCACGCAAGGTGCATGGAGTAAAGTGAGTACTCTGACCGAGTGACAAACAAACATAACTAAAGTCTGAAAGTAAGGAAACACAGAAAATGCACAATATAATTCTATATCTAGCAGTTTAGATCAACATAAGTGAAAACAGTAACTAACAAGTATTACGGTCAAGGAGAAATGCATGGACAAATACAAAACACATAACGGTACACTCTAGTACCCGCCGCGGCGTGCAACCCGCTCCATATATTTAATGTCGACGGCACTCACTGGGGGTGTGTACAGACTCAAGAAGGGCTCCTACAGCCCAAGCGCAATATCAGCCATGTCGTGGCATCAAATAGGCTCACAGCCTCAATATCAATATATCATCGCTACGGTATGCAGCCCGATCTATATCAAGGAAACATATCCTCACTATCGGGTCCTCAACCCATCTCAGTCAAATAAGTTCACAGCCACTCGGCCATGACATACTATAGGGATCTCAACCCTCATATCCTTTTTATTTAATATTCATGATTAAAAACACGGTCCTTATATTACTTTAATAGTTGAAAACATGACTGAAAGTATAATGTATCAAACAAGTGAGGAAAACTAATGAAGGATTCTACACGTCGGCACAAGATCCCAAACACGACAATAAGCCCAATTCACAGTGACACGATATTCAATCGCCCATATAGTAGAAATCACACTCGAGATGGACCAAGTCTCAATCCCCAACAGTAAACGACCCCGCACTCATCGTGGAATGTGTGTCACGCCTCAACATAGCATTACGATGTGAAAGTACGGGGTTTCAAACCCTTAAAGCAGCGGTTACATCAATTACTCACCTCAAACCGGCCACAAAACTAGTCTGCTAAGCCTTTTCCTCTCTAATCAACCTCCTCGCGCGCCAAATCTGGCCAAAACTGCAAGGAATATGTTATAATAAACTAATGGAACATAACCCAATTAAAAGAACTCGAAAAACAACCAAAAATACGAAGTTGGTAAAATCCGAGCCCCGGGCCCACTTCTCGAAAAATTACGAAATTCATCACCGGATTCTTATCTCGCCACGAGTCCGTGCATATAAAACTCATCAAAATTGGAGTCCAAATGCCCCTTCAAATTTTTCTCATTTAAAAACTCAAGCCCTAGTTCTTTAATTTTTCACCCAATTATCCAAGAATTAAAAGTAGATTCTTCAATAAAATAACGTTTCATGGTCACGAGACTTACCTCCAATCGATTCCCGTCAAAACTCTCTTTAGTTTCTACCCAAAAGCTCTTGAGGTGGTTCAAAAATGGAGGAAACATCAATTGGGTCGCGGATGAAATGACCTTATAAAACCCTTCTGCCCAGCTATTTCCTTATACGCGAACGCGAGGGCACTCCCGCGTTCGTCATGCACAAAATTTCCACTGCCCAACTTTATCCTTCGCGAACGTGGTGACTTACCCGCGAACACGATGACTTGCCGGATCCTACTATGCGAACGCAAGCCATGTGCCACGTACGTGAAGAACATTCCATAGGGGTCCTCAATCTCTTATACGCGAATGCGACAAGCCCCATCGCGAACGCGATGCTCACTTCCACGACTCTACACGAACACAATTATATGGACGCGAATGCGAAGAACAAAACCCCAGGGCCCCAAATCGTTCTACGCGAACGCGATGGCCCACTCGCGTTCGCGAAGGCCAAATACCTGCTGCACTGACTGTGCATTTTCTGCAATGCTCTAAACCAAAATGGGTCCGTTTGACCACCCGAATTCATCCCTAGGCCCCCGGGACCTCAACCAAAGACACCAACATACCCCGAAATATCATACAAACTCGTTCCAATCATAAAAACACATCCTTAACACACAAATCATCAAATCAAGGTGGAATCCCCTGAAATACCTATACAGTAAAAAGAGAGACGCCAAACTTGCGACCCCAAATCCACATACAGATAAGAATCCAACAATGGCTATGAATAGAACAATGCCAACCTAGATTCAGGTGGGGTTGGAGATAAGGACCAAAGGTGTGAAGAAAATAAGACCAGAAAACAATCAAAATGCCGTTGTAGTCCTTGTAGGGTTAATTTTTAGGGTCGGAGGGTTTGATTTTGGATTCGGAAGTGAAAACGTACTGTAGGAATATTTCGTGGCAATCGTCGGATGCGGGAGCCAGAGCAATTCTGAAATGGGCTTTGCACAAATCCAGTGGGAGGAGGAGGAGATTGAAAATTTAGTGGAATTGGGGAAGAGAATGGGATGTATCAAAGTAGAGAGAGAAAGAAAATAGTGTAACTGATTAGTGTATTTAGTGGCTTAGGGCTAAGAGGTAACCAAAATTAAATATTTTACTATAAATTTTAAATGGTATTTATAGAATATAAATTTTTTAAATAATATTTATTTAAAATAAATTAGGTGCTCTCCTGTAGCTTGCTAAAAATTCTAAATTTTATTTGTCACCTTTCCTATATTTTGTTGTTGTTGTTCATGGCTAAACACTCCAACCAAAAGCTCAGGAAAAAAGAACTACTCCACTAAAAGAACTATTCTTTGTTGCTTGTTTTTCAAGATTTCTACCTCATAAAACTGCTTACCGAATAAGCTGTTTCACACAACAACGTTCCTGTACAAAAGTTGGACATTTAAAGAAAAAAGGTGAAGGAATGTATGGTAATTCCCCTGTAAATACCAAAACTAAAGAAGGGTTAGTTTTAAAGAAGAGAGAAGAGTTATTAAACATGGAATCAGCGTATAATAACACTACTACTTCTGGATTGTTAAGGTTTAGTTCAGCTCCAACTTCTTTTCTTGCAAATTTCACTGATAAAGTTGTCAAGAATGGGAATTATAATAATGGGTTGGGTTCAAAATTGAATCTTGGTAGTAGTCTTGGTTTGAATCATTCACAGCTGCCACCTCCATATCCAAGGCAAAATTCAATGGATAAAGGGTATAAGGTTGTGAGTTCAATGGAAATGGATCATCAAAGGCAAAATAAATTGAGATCAAATCTTCTGAGACAAAACAGTTCCCCTGCTGGCTTATTCTCTCACCTCAATTCTCAAAATGGTACTCTTTGATTATTTTATTTAGTTATTTATTTATTTATTGTTGATGCATTCATTTCTTTCTTCTTTTGGAAAGTCACTTTGAGATTTGTATTCTACTTTTGTGAGAAGTTGGTGAGTTGAAAACATATCCCTTGCTTAAATAAATATTTCAATAGGGGCAATCCGACCCTTTATATATATACTTCAGTTGGATTGTTTTCTTTCACTTTGCTATGTAAAAAGAATCCTAATTGTGTTGTTATTTTCATTCTTGATGTTCTTTTAACACTTCTATAATGGGGAAAAGGTGCAATTAATAAAGTGCTAATACGCCGTTTTTTAGCCGAGGTCTATCGAAAACAGTCAATCTGCCCTTCCGGGATAGAGATAAGACCACGTACATCCTACCCTCCCTAGACCTTACTTGTGGAATTACACTGAGTTGTTGTTGTTGTACTACTCGTCGTTCTCAACTAGTTAAAATATTTACCTGTAATTTAATTTGCAGGTTATGGTGTTGGAGGTTATACAGTTTCACCTTCTTCCTTGGGGATGTTGTCTCAAATCAACGAGGTCGAGAATGAGAGCAGCAGCATTACCACTAGCCTTGATGATGACAAGTCTGGAAATGGGAATTCAGAAACTCAATATTACAATTCTGGATTACCATTTGCCTCTTGGAGTGAGGCCTCACATAGGGAGATGCTAGATAAGGAAGAGAAGTTGTTTGCTAATTCTCAGGTAAGACAATAATACCTTTGACTAGCTTTTCTTTCGCAGCTGTAAGTCAAATGGAGATCCTCTATTTTTCGCGAATCCAGTTCTTGATAGTAAAAGATAAGAGTGGCACGACTGAGGTATAATTTGGCATCTAAGCAATAGGATTATCTCGATTTTGGATTGAATTTAACTAACGGCTATTACTTCTAGATTGCTACTATAACTTTCTATTGACGGCTACTTGAAGTTATCTGCTAAGTGATCTGATAGTGTAAAAGTTCTTTTATGCCGTCAGTTTATAGAAGTTAAAACACTTTTGGATTTGACATTCTTGTGTGGAACCAGATTGGACAACTTGGAAATCAACCTCCAATTTTGTCACACCACTTGAGTTTACCAAAGACACCAGCTGCAATAGCTGCAATGGAGAAGTTATTGCAATTCCAAGAGACTGTTCCGTGTAAAATCCGCGCCAAACGTGGTTTTGCTACTCATCCAAGGAGCATTGCCGAGAGGGTAGGGCTTTTTTGAATCTATTATCAATCTTCACTGTTGTCCAAGTAAATATTAGGCAGTTTCTTTGATTGAAACTTAAATCATGAATCTAAATGTGAACAAATTTGATATCGTTGCATCTTAGAAAATGGCAACCTAGTGCAAGAAGCATCCAGCGTTCATGCAGGGTCCTGCATCCCAATGAGTATGATATAGGCAGCCTACCCTGATATAAGTATTAGTGGCTAATTCCACAGCTTGAACCTGTGACCTATACATCAAATATAGACAATTTTACCGTTGCTCCAAGGCTCCCATTTATCGTTGCTACTTGTTTTGTCTAAATTCTTGAATGAAACTATATGGTGGTATTGTTCAGGTAAGAAGAACTCGAATTAGTGAAAGAATGAGGAAACTGCAGGATCTTGTCCCAAACATGGACAAGGTAGGTTATTCATACCTATTTGTCTTTGTTTTCACTTTTTTGGGCCAAAGTGGAACCTCACTAAGTTTATGATTCATATTGTTGGCAGCAAACTAACACAGCAGATATGCTAGATTTGGCTGTTGATTACATTAAAGACCTCCAAAAACAATACAAGGTATAATGGGGAAAACCCGGCATAATTCCAAATTCTCTACTCTAATCAAATATATTAGGGTAGGCTCCTACATCACACTCTCTTGAGGTGCGGCCCTTCTCCGGGCCCTGTGTGAATGCCATATGCTTTATGCATTGGGCTGTCCTCTGAGTTTACTATTTGAGCTGCTACCTTGCATTCTAAGCGGAGTCTAGTGGAGTCTGCTATGATTCAAAAGAACTTAAAGTTTTCTGACACAACATAAATTTATATATGTGAATAATTACTAAAACTTTAGCAAATACTAAATTATGTTCCTATAAGAACTTTAAAAGTTGAACCTATCAAGTTTTAATGTTGGATCTTTTTGAACTTTTTTCTCACACATTTATCTCATCATTTCCAGACTCTTACAGACTGTAGGGCAAACTGCAAATGTGCAGCTATGCAGAAGCCAGTTTCCAATCAAAGGGTTTGATTTTCGTCTGTACATGGAGAAAGGTTGAAGCAATGATCCTCAAATAGTCTCTCTTTTCTCCTTTAAAAGAAGGAGAAATGGAAGAAACAAAGATTTGTTTCTGTTTAGCAGTTAGCATGGGCAAATGTGGTCTAGAGACGAAACCAACAAGGTTTAAAACAACAAAATTAGGGAAAGGCATAGTTTAGTTCATAACTATCTCTTTATTATACATGTATTCCTTTTTTCCCTTTTAAAGGCGCTTGTTGCACAAGGTATCTCATATTTACGCAGGATTCGGGAAAGGACCCCATCACAAAGGTGTAATGTAGATTAGTCTACTCTAATGCAAATATTAGTGACTGCTTTCAGGGCTCGAACTCGTGACCTATATGTCGAATGAATTACCATAAGTGTCCACTTCTTTTCTCATATTTGTGTTAGATCCCTCTTCCCATTTTATGATCCATTTATTTATGGAACAGAGATTTTTCGTACTCCTTCCCCGGGGTGGGTGAGGCATAGTAGGGCCGCCATAGATGATTAGTGTGTGTTCTCTTATGGTAGTCATTTCTGATAGTTGCTGTTTTAATATCATTGCATGCCTGCTTATTTATGCTTATTTATGGTACATATGTCTCTTATGTTTAGATAATTGTTATGCGTTGTATGACGGAGTAACTAATGCGGTTTTTGTTTTGTTTGTTTGCCTTCTTTTCCATGCGTCGAGGGTCGATTGGAAACAGGCTCTCTGCCCTCTCGGGTAGAGGTAAGGCCTGTCTACATATTACCTTCCCCAGACCTCACCTTGTGGAAATATACTGGGTTGTTGTTGTTGTTGTTATTTATTGGCCAGCCAGTATGTGGATGGCTAAGTTAGTCAATGATTGCAAGTTGCACATATTCTTTAATATTATTATAGAGAATATGACTCAAAGCTCTAGCTGCATTGGATGACCTTCGTGTCACTTTCTTTTTTATAATTGGAACCTTATCCATTTGCTATTTTATCATTTAAATGAGCACAAAATTCGGGTAATTTCTCTTCTTGCATTCAAATTGTCCAATAAGAGAAACGGGATATATTTTAAATGAGCACAAAATTCGGGTAATTTCTCTTCTTGCATTCAAATTGTCCAATAAGAGAAACGGGATATATATATATATATATATATATATATATATATATATATATATATATATATATATATATATATATATAGGTTCTCCTTACATTGAATTGGTCAGTTGCCTTGGGAATGGTGATAGCATAATTGGGGTAAAACGTGACAAATGTACAGGACAATCTAGGCCCATGACTGCCCTATTGCAGTGACTTGAAGCTCTTCATCTGGGTTCGAAATTTAAATAATGGTATTTTAAACTCAAAATACTTTTACACAATTAATTTTTTAATCTTTTTAACTAAAAAAAGTTACAGTATTATACTGCATTTTTCTATTAAATTATAAATCCACAGTCTTCCCACGACGGTTTCAATTAAAAAAAACCCCACCCCCTTTCCAGTGCCCCCTTCCCATTTTAGAAAAACATTCGATTGGCTCCCACTCGTTTCACAAAAAATGAAGAGTGTAGGTTTCGCATACAACCCAAGTCTTTGATTGTTGTTATTTCCTTGTTTCGGGCTCAAAATTTTAAATTTTCGAACATTTCTAAGAATATAAAGTATTTCAATTTAGTTTATGTCGAAACTCGTATAATTTATGCTTATTTGTTTTCTTAAATGTGTTTTCACGCTGATTTGTATTTTATTGTGTGATTACATTTGTATGTTATTTTTATCCGGATTAAATTATTAATGTTTTAAAAAAGTAGTTAAAAGTTGAGAAATAATTTTTATTGTTAATAAAAATGTTCAGAAATTTCTTTTACTGTTTTATATGTAATTTCGTGAATATTATGTTCATATGTTTGTTGTTTTTGTTTAGTTTAGATTTTTTATTTGCTTAAAGAATAGTGACCCTTTAGCGTAGTAAAATATATAACCTTATAGCGTAGTAAAATATAGAGTCTTTTAGCATAACAAAATACAAAATCTTTTAGCATAGTCTCTGTAATTTAAGTACCTACTAACTACAAACTCTGTCCAATTACTCTTTACAAAAATTAACTATTTAATTTATAAAACAAACACACAGAACTAACAAATTAATATATGCTGTCAAATTAAATATCGAGCGTGGAACTCATAGATACATACCATATCCAATTAAAAATTAATTATTTAATTTATAAAACTAATAAAAAATTAAAAATATTAAAATTGACACACATAAGAATTTAGGATAGCTTGATGCTACTAGGACTCAAATAACGAGCCTAGAACCCATAGATATTTACTCTGTTCAATTAAATAATTAAATATTTAATTTATAAAACCAACAATTTTTGAAATATTGAAATCGATACACATAAGAATTCAGGATAGCTTGGTGCTACTAGGCCTCAAATATAGAGCATGGAACCCATAGGTATTTACTCTGTCCAATTAATTAATTAAATATTTAATATATAAAACTAAAAAAATTAAAAAAAATTAAAATTGACACACAAGAATTCAAGATAGCTTGGTATTGCTGGACCTCAAATATCGAGCCTAGAACCCATAGATATCTACTTTGTCTAATTAAATATTAATTATTATAATACAAATAAAATTTTAAAAATATTGAAATTGACACACATAAGAATTTAGGATATCTTGGTGCTACTAGGCCTCAAATATCGAGCATGGAACCTATAGATATATACTGTGTCCAGTTAAATAATTAAAATATTAATTATTATAACACTAACAAAATTGTAATAATATTGAGATTGACACACATAATAATTCAAGATAGTTTGGTGCTACTGTACCTCAAATATCGAGCCTGAAACTCATAGATATATAATGTGTCTAGTTAAATAATTAAATATTAATTATCATAACACAAACACATAATCAATATTGTTTAATTTATAGTTGACGACATGGACATGCCGCATGTGCATCTTCGACCAACCTCGGATCAGATATTAGTGTTACAGGGCCACCATAGGTCCACCTATGTATGTGAGGAACAACTAGTGGAATAGACTCTTCGCGCCAGGAGATCGGATGACTTGTGGGACTTTTTGAGGGAGAGAGTTTTCCATACCCACGTAGTCCATCGCCTGCATGAGATGGGCTTCTATAGGATTTTTGAGATTAGACACCTACAGCTCGACTGATCTTTGATCACGGCGTTGATAGAGCCGTGGTGACCGGAGGCACACAATTTTCACATGCCCATTGTCGAGGTCACTATCACGCTTCAGGATGATCAGGCTTTATATGGGCAGCGTGCTGATAGATCGGCCGTTGCACTTCCTTAGTATATGAGATCTATGACGCGTGCTCCGTATTTGGACTTGCTGCAGCAGTTTACTGGTTTTAGGCCACAGGGTGAGGCTACAGCTAAAGGGGGCAGTCGCATTTTTGTGACAGCTATCACACAACATTTGGAGGTATTGCAGCCCGATATCAACGGCGATAGAAATGATCTTCATATTCACCGATACACAAGGTTGGCGTTGCTCCTTCTTTTTGGGGGTGTCTTGTTCCCGAATACTTCGGGAAATATAGTGATTATGTGATTTCTACATCATCTTTAGCAGCTAGATGAGTTGCCCAGTATATATGTGGTATTTCTGTTCTCGCTTACCTGTACATGAGTATATGTTGGGCTAGCATGGTCACCCAGAGACACATATGTGATTTTCTGCCTCTTCTACAGGTGATAACATATTCGAATACTTTGTTCATTACTTCCAATTCTATATAGTCAAAATGATTCTTAAATTTTATGTCAACCTTGTATGTTAGGTTTAGGCCTGGGAGCAGTTCCTGCAGTTGCAGCCACCTCTACCACCATTACCTCCGAATGTAGCAGCTCCATTTCTCCCTCTAGCTAGGAGGTGGGTTCTCCGGCGCGGGAACTATCGAGGCATTGATGCTCATCATAATCTCCTTTTTGTAAAGGATATGTTGGATATGTTGGAGGTCGTATGGGTAAATCTGTATTTAAACTTACTTGTTATAAATTCACTTGTGTTGCGCATACTCACTTTTATGTTATTATTTGATAGTTCATCTGAATGCCATACATCGACGAGTTGATAGCTGGCCTGCCCAATTATTGCTCGATCAACTGACAACTTTGGAGCACTTCCATCCTACTAATGTGCCTCGTTGTTGTGGAGCATCATACCACAGAGCGGGTACTTCGCTAGTTTGACAGTCCACAGACTATACTGAGGGATCCTGCATGGGTGGCTACACATTATGATTGAGATGACCGTTCGAGGGTGGACGACACATTTGTAGCATGGCTAGAGGCGCAAGTCCATATTTGGGAGCAACGAGAGGACCTAATTCCGTAATCACCTTCATAGATACAGGCAGCGACTATTGAGATTTATACGTCATTTTACAGCCGCCACACCCGACTAATGATTGGGAACCCCGTTCATGAAGCTGACGATCGGTTCAGACCATACGCTGGGAAGCACGAGGCATTGGTATGTTTTTGTTGGAACCCATACTTATAACTATGATATAACGTTATATAATTAATATTTTACATGTTATGCATGCTATTGGTCTTCATATAGTCTACTGATTGGGACAGGAGATGCAGCAGCATGCCGAAAATCCTGCAGTCATTAAGAAAGATGGTCGGGTGGTAAAGCTGGCTCTCCGGACACTGGAGTAAGCCAGAGAGGATGAGAGGTTAGATTGTTCGGCTGAGTATATAGTGTTAGAGCAGCACCACCGGAGTAGGCCTATCCTACGAGGCAGGGTTATCCTACGATGTTGGGGTGCCCTACGGGGTCGTAGGAGACGATAAGAAAGTGGTCCCCTACAAAGGGAAGTTGAGGCACCTGTTGACCCACGTGTTGAGGATCTTGGAGATGATCAGTTGAGTTATCTCCCTCAGCTAGATGAGCCTTCCAGCAGCATGTTGTTATACAACCTTAGATTGATCTGCCAGCATTACAGGTCACCCAGTCATATCCATTGTTGATCATGGGTACATTCGACGGAGAAATAAAGCAGTTCTTTTCAAGCCCATCTACTGCAGCTGAGGATCGGTCGACCAGAGACGTGGATGGCGGGCAGAGTTTGAGTTTTGGCTCATCCCCGATGGTTGATGCGGATCTATCATAGGCGCAGGTATATTTGTATTACTGTTAAATTTTAATTTGTTTTCTTTTCCTTAATGATTTGCCACAAATTAATTTTTAATTTTCTTATTAAGGCTTCGTCCCAGCCCATCACGGAGCCCATTGTATGCGATGATGAGGACACCACGGATGCTTATATTCAGGAGCCCGACGAGACCATGGTGAGAAAATATTTTTGACTTAACACGTACATTACTAATAAACATTTTCATATGTTGAAGCTTAGTAATTGTTTTGTAGGTTGCTGACGGACCGACAAACCCTTCTACCGATCCTGTAAGCTGTACTGGAGATCATGTTGTTGCGCATCCTCACATAAAGAGGTGACTTGATGAGGATGATCCTGATAGTCTACCCGGGTGACAAGGGATGCGCCTCAGGCCAGTGGCTACACTGAAGCACACAGGTTGTGGGACTCATTGGTTTTTTTAATTTTTTGTATTTTGTGTAAATACTATGTTATATAAATAATGGCAAGAATTATATTTTAACACTATTTTAACAATAATTTTATTTTAAGAGCACAACACAAACACAAACACAAACACAAACATAACTAACGTAATATAACATAAATTTTGTACAACTAATGAAAAAATATGACAAGGAAAACGTAAAGATACACTACTACGCTCAACACGTACATGTCATTATTCAGTCGCGACTGCCTAGTATTCTCTGCTCCAACCACTTGAGTTGGTTTTTTAGTTTTTTTTCTTATTTCACCTCCTTGAGTTTCGCATTCAACTCCGCAACTTCTTGTTTGGATTGTCGCTCTCTTTCCTTGCTTCAAACACAAACTATGAAGATCTTGGAGCTTGTCTTTGTAGTATTCCTGCTCACAGGGTTCATCAATCCATACCTCAAAATTTCAAATAGGTTCATCGATTTTCCTATAAAACTTATTCATACACGCCCGGTAGTGGAGTTCGGCTTCTTCCCAACTATCATGCATCATGCATCTTTTACCGCACTCGCAACTTAGGACATTAAAGGGTTGCTAAGACATTTGTTAAAGTGTAAAGAGGAACCTTAGTTTTATGGAAATGTTTGCTATTGGTTATTGTTAAGCGTAGAAAATAACTAGAATGCGCTCGTTATTTAAAAGCAAGATTTCACATAAAACGTAGTATTATATCGTGCTATACGTATTTTTCTAAAATGAAACAACTTTTGCGTAGTCGATTCAGCTTTTTTTAGAGACAAGACAACACAGAAAATGAAGTATTATGCCGCGCCATACATATTAAATTTTTTTGAGACAAAACAGCTTTCGCGCAGTCAATTAATTTTTTTTTTTCAGATTGACAAGACAACACATGAAACATAATATTCTATCGCGCTATACATATTAAATTTTTCTCAGACAAAATAGATTTTGCACAGTCGGTTAAGATTTTTTCAGACCGACTAGACAACATACAAAACATAGTATTATACCGCACAATATATATTAAATTTTTCTGAGACAAAATAGCTTTTGTGTAGTCGGTTCAGCATTTTTAAGACCAACAAGACAACCCACAAAAACTTAGTATTATGCCATGCTATACGTATTAAATTTTTCCTATTGGTTATTATCCTTTATTTTCTTGTACATTGCTTTAGTTATTTTCTTTGGTTCCTTTTTCAAGACATCGGCCATTTTAAGAAGCAAATTTTTAAGAAAGATAATAAAAGATGTCTTGATTTTGTAGGTGTCACACCTCCTTTTTTCACACATGTAAATGTGCCGCTGTTTACTACTACACCCCGGGAAGGGATATAATAATAATTAGGGAAGGAGTTTTTCCACTTAAAGGACAGTCGGAACGGGATCAATTTATTTAATTATTCGGAGTCGCCACTTGGGAAAATAATGGTGTCCCAAGTCACCGATTTAATCCCGAACCGAGGAAATTTATGACTTTGTATTACAGTCTGCGAAATTAGAAACCTGGATAAGGAATTCCGTTAACTCGGGAGAAGGTGTTAGGCACTCCAGGATTCCATGGTTCTAGCACGGTCGCTCAATTGTTATATTTGACTTATTTATCTGATTTATACCATATTTTGACTTATGTGCAAATTTTAATGTTCCGCTTTTTATTTTAGAAGAATTGCGACGTCACGAAAACACATTTCGAGTCACACCGCAACCAGTACGCCTTTGACTTTAATGCATTTCGGTTTCGCCGAGAATAAGATTTGGGTCACATAAATGCGCACCCGTATTTAGGAAAGTAATTTTATTTACAAATCGTTCCTAAAGATTCTCCGTCTTTGTTAACTTCGGGAAAGACCGCAAAATTCGCTAAACGGTCCTTCCGAGTCTAAATTTTTATTACAATTATTTGAGGGCTCCACAATTGTGTAGTTTCGTTTGGCGGGACTCAACTCATTATTTTATTTAAAGTTCAATCCTAGAGTACTACATTTTCTAATTTATTTACATCTAAAGTATTTTAAAGGCAGTTCCAATTATCTTTAAAAAAAAGAGTGTTCAGAGCTTTGGGCCTCAAAATAAGCTCAATATAAAAGAGAACAAATAAATTGGGCTTGTGGCCCATGCATATACCTGCCCTTATCCTAGTGAGATCAAAGTGACTTGCATTGACTGTTTCGTTCTGGGCAAACCGTGTAACTGGGCCAAATGTGTCCAGATTTGTGGCTTTGGCAGCCCATATCTCATTGTTATTTAATCTGAAACTCATCTTACTAATTGAGTCCTGTTTAATTGCATTAGTAATCTAATTTAGGGGATAAAACACAAACTAAAATCTAAAATATCTAATTCAATTATCCAACAGTAAATAACAAATCAATGTCTGGAATTTTACTTCAATACACTTCAAAACAGTAGCTGTTTACATAGTCTAAATTTGGCCCAAATACACGAATGATGCTGATTTTCTATAGTTAAGACTAAACAAGCTCAATTTTTAAAAAAAAACGATCTCTAATATTTAAAACACAAATAGAATCACACTGATTTCTAATTCCAAACTCACTACTGTTTTTACGTTTTATACTTGATACTTCTGAATTTAAACTAAACCCAACTAATACTTCTAACTACAAAAAGGAAATCATACGATCATAAAGACAGTTTAACAATCCTTCCTACGGTTAACAAGTAATAGTCCAACATTCATCCAATTATGACTAATATTACAGAATTAAACTAAAAACTGGACAAATTAACACTTGCAAATTACAGCTTCATTTTTCATTCAACAGAGTTTACATTGATAGGAATGTGTACATGAAATCAAAGTAGATCCATTAGATCTATGAACAACAGCAGAGTATGATTTATTCAGGTAGTACAACAAATAGTTCCAGCAGTAAATTCAGCAACAGCAGTTCAATGTTTCAACAACAACAATTGAAATCAGCAGTTAAACCCAGAAGACAATTTCAGAATTCCAAATTGTTTCAAAAATCAGAATTCGCACTCAAGCTACTGCAATTACAGTTCTTCACTAGTTTGTGACTGCTTCTTATTGTTTTTTTTTTGGATTTTTTGGATGTATATTTGAAAGAATAAAGAAGAAAATTGAATTTGAAACTGTTAATTTCAGATCTGAAATGTAACAAATATTTTTGAGGATTTTTCTAGGGTTCATATGGCTAAAAGGTTAAAAGGGATCTAAAAATCAAAAGAAACTCTAAAAAATCAGAAGAACCCCCTTTAATTAAGGTTGAAAATGCCTATTTATAGACCCAAAGAGGAGGAAATGCAAATTTGCATTATTTCATTGAAAACCATTTAATTTCTAATTTATTGGACAAATTACTCCACTTATTCTACTGAAAGTTACACTAAAACCCCACCTAGAAGGTTCTACCATATTTTATTTCATTGTAATGCCTATTGTGCCCCTACTTGCTAAGGGGAACTACTAAATCTACTCTTTTATATCCCCAAACTACCCTTAATGCTCTATATTTATAACAATTATATTAATTCCCTTTCCAATTGTACCCCTTCCTCTTTTAACCTTACTACAACTATACCTATTCTTATTCCCAATTTACCCCTACTTTTTACTGTTTATTACTTTCTTCAAATTCTGTATTTTTTCTCTTATTTTAACCCATTTCAGATTTGTATTTATCAAATAGCCACAATGAAGTGACTATTGTTCAATTAACCAATTAGCCCCTTTAACTATTAAAAATTCAGATTAATTCAATTAACTAAAATCACATTTCATCTATAACCAACCTTAGGCAATCTTACAAACATAGCCACATATGATTAATTGTGCAATTAACAAGACTTGGGGGAACAATTGATAGATGGTGAGTCTTATTAATCGAAATAACTAGTCGCAATTGATTCTATCAAGTAAAACGCCTTAGGTGGATACAGATCGTGTGATTTCAACTATCGACCTAATTGAATTTGTGATAATCTAAAGGCGAATCTAATAATCGAACTAATCACTAATTACAGCTATAACCAATCTTTCCTATTGAATTGACTAACTCATTAACTAACAAAATGTACCAAAATCAGCCATTAACCAACAAAATCAAAACAGGATCAAACACTATCCAAAACAGATTCCTATTGTTGTTATATAAAAATGCTAAAACAATCAGAAATACTAATACGAATCAATGGGTCGATTAACCAATTTTATAGCAAATCAAGAAAACCAACTAACCTAATTATTCCAGAAACTATCAAGAATCAAATATATTCCAAACAACTAATTGAACACATTTATTCGACTAATCCTCGACATATTAATATTAACAGAAAAAAAAACAAGAAACTAATTCATATTAACAAAAACTGAAATTAACAGATTCTTATTCTATCAAAAAGAAAATAGTAACAGAAAGAGACGAGGAGAACTTAGCTTTTTACTGCCGTTATTTTCTTGTTTTTTTCTCTTTTTCTTTTTTTCTTCTTTTTTCTCTTTTCTTCATTTCTTCCTTTGTTTTTCTGTTTTCTTTCTGTTTTTCTTCGTCTTCTTTCATTTTCTTGAACCTCTTCAGCCCGACAACTTTTCTTGACCTTTTTCTTGAATTTCAGACTTTGAATCTTGAATTTCCGGCGGCTTTTGGCTTGATATTTCGTTCACAATGCATGTAATGCTAAAGAATTGGTGGGGTGAGTGTTTTGGGGTAGTTTTGGGTGGCGGCGCCACCGTGGTGGTGGGTGGCGGCGTGATTAGGGTTTAAAATTTGAGGAGTTTGGTTGGTATTTGAATGTAAAATGGGGGAGTGATGAGGAGAAGGTGGGGAGCATTTTGGTGTTGGTTTCACCGGGAACGAAGGCCGGCCGCTGCCGTGGGTGGCGGAACCCTAGCGGCGGCTGTTGAAGAAGACGAGAGATGGTGAGGCGGCTACTGGGAGAGAGAGAGAGACAAGAAGTGAATGTTTTAAGGTTATCTCTTATTTGTCTTAAGTATATTAGATTATGTTGATAATTTTAGAGCCGTTAGATTGAAACGAATACAGGGCTGAGATCAAACAGCCGTGAAACACTGTCGTTTTGCTGTTGAGACCGGACAAGGTAATTGACAATTGGGCCTGGGCAGCTGATTTTCGTCTGGGCCATTAGCTTGGAGACCGTTTGGGCTGGAGCAGCTGGCCCATTTATTCTTATTCTTTTTTTCCATCTTGTTTTCTTTATTGTAACTTGTATGTTTTTGTATTTTAATTTCTTGTATTTTTGGTATCTTATTGTAATTCGTTTTATATTTGCTATATTTTTCCAATTTTGTAATTATTTGGAATTTATTGAAACTATTAAACTAATTACCTCTTTTTGGCAATTTTCAATAAGCAAACTAATGTTATTTTGATTTTTTCTTTAATTTTTTAAAAATGATTTAATTTCCTAAAATGCAATTTTTTGTATTTTTTTATTTATCTCACGCAAATAACATGCAAACAATTAACACAAAATTCACACAAATTATAAAAATAAGGAAAAATCATTTATTTTGAATTTTATAGGAATGACTCATGTGTAGGGTAAAAATCACGTGCTCACAGCTGCCCCTCTTTGCTCGGGAACACGAAGAATTTCCGTGCAAAGATAAGTGAGCAACTATGAACTATTTTTACCCGTTCGAGTATTCCATTGTGAAGCATTTTTAAAAAGATTTGAGCGCTCCCTGCTTCAGAGGTTGCCTACATATCCTGGGCTAAACAAGAATCAGATCAGTGTAGTTCGGGAAGGTCTGGTAGCTGGGACTACCAAGGACTGTGATCTCACTGCTGTTGCTGTTGTCACTGCCGTTATTGTTGGCTGACCCCTTATTACACCATGGTAAAAATAAAAGAAGCTAGCCTATGCTACGGTCTATGAATTACAAAAAATCCTATCTATGTCTTCCAACTTGTTTTTTTGTGTGTTTTCTTGATCTTGTATTTCTTCCAACGGCATTCTTGTTATTGCCTTGAACTTGTATTTCTCTTCCAATGGCGTTCTTGTTATTGCTTTGACTTGTATTTTCTCTTTCACCGGCATTCTTGTTATTGCCTTGAACTTGTTCAACTTCTTCAATTTGAAATATTCGTCCATTCTCCAGGTGGACCCCTGCTTGTTACAAAATAAACAATCAAAGAAAGATTTTTTTCTGCCCCAGTATGGTGACTGGGCACATCATGTTATTGAATGTCAACATTTTAAAAAAAAAATCATTTTTTTTATTTTTTGAGAAATTTAAAAATGCAGAAATTATTCCATTGTTATCCAGGTGGGCGCGTGATGCACGAAATGCAATGCAGAAAAATATTCCATTGTTATCCAGGTGGGCGCCTGATGCATGAAAAATGAAAAATACAGAAAATATTCCATTGTTTTCCAAGTGGGCGCCTGATGCATGAAAAATGAAAAATGCAGAAAATATTCCCTTGTTTTCCAGGTGGGCGCCTGATGCATGAAAAAAAATGAAAATGCAGAAAAATATTCCCTTGTTTTACATATGGGTGCCTGAACAGAAATTAAAAATTGCATAAATGTATTCCCTTATTTTCCAGGTGGGCGCCTGATCAAAAATTAAAAACTTTTGTGTTACCTTGTGACTAAAGTTTATCTTAGGTGAAAAATTCATCAGACTAAGACCTTTAATCCTAGGAGAAAGTTTCAACAGACTAAGATTTTGATTCATCATTGGACTATGTCCATTTCAATGTAATCTCAAGAGGATTATCCATCGGACTGAGTTTATGACTCCAGGAGATAATTCTTCGGACTGGGTCTATTTTCTGTGTGGTCTAGGAGGAATATCCATCGGATTGAGATTATGACTCCAGGAGATAATTCATCAGACTGGGACCATTTTCAATTCAAACTTTCTTAAGTCTTTCAATTTCAACAAACTTTCCCTCCTTTTCAACTTTTAACTTTCTTTCTTTTTCAACTTCTGTTTTTTCCTTTTGTTTTCAGATTATGCTTTCCTTTTCTTTTCAAATTACGCCTTCACTTCCTTTTCCAACTTTTACCTTCTTTTTCAAATTGACTTCTGCCCTTCCTTTATTTTCAAATTGCATTATCTCTTTATCTTAGGTGAAAAATTCATCAGACTAAAATTTCATCTTAGGGGAAAGTTTCAAACGGACTAAGATTTTTTTATCTTTCATCTTAGGTGAAAAATTCATCTGACCAAGACTTTTATCTTAGGAGAAAGTTTCAACAGACTAAGACTTTATCCATTTATCTTAGGTGAAAAAATTTTATCGGACTAAGACTTTTATCTTAGGAGAAAGTTTCAACACACTAACATTTTATCATTCCCCGACACTTGTTTCATTCACCTTTCAACTTGCATTGTTCATCTTCAAAAACAATTGTACTCACCTTCATGCTCTTCGGATGACTATCCGATTTCAAGAAAAATGACAGAAATTTTTATTCTGCCCCAGTTTCATAATTCTTTTTGTAGAATATCATTTGCCCCTGTTTCAAAGCAAAGAAAAATCTGTTAGTTTAAAAATGCGGTGGTTGGCTGTGGCCTTGAACTTGCTTTCCACTTGATTGCTTGGCTTGTTCACCGACTATCCATTTTCACTTCTTCTATGTTCAAAACCCGCCTTCCTTAAAACATGTATGTTGTTCCTTTCTTGACGGATCCCACAAATTCCAATCTTGAAGTCCATGTTTTCTTCAATGATTTCATTGGACAACCTTGGGTGTTTCTTGATTGACTCTTTCTTTTGTCAAAATATACGCCTTCTCTGTTCAAACCTACTTCCATTTGTTATATTTTTCCCGAGTTGGCACTTTGCCGACCTTTGTGTCTCGCATGAACCCCAAACATTTTTAATTATTACCCGCTTTATTGCACATGTTGCTCTTTTGGCTTAAAGCACTGGCCTTGTCTTTTCCTGACTTACGACAATTGTCGTGTTGGCCAAATCCCATCTTGTGCAATTGAAAAGCTTGGTGGCAAATTTTGAAATCATTTCTTTACTTGTTATGACCCGAAAGACTCAATAAGAGAGAGGGTAAAACAAGGTGTGAAGAATGGAGAGAAAGGGAAAAAAAATACAATTCCTAACAAGAAACCTACAGAGAATGACCTATCGGATTTTGAATACCAACTCTAGCGACCTTGACATGCACTTTTGGCCTTTTCTGTATAGCAATTTTGATGCTCAACTCTTGTTGAAAGTTCTGCCGTGAAACCGGTCTTCAACATTTCATTTTCTTGATCTGATTCATCTCCTTAGTCGACTTGTAGCGCCCATAGGGTTTTCACCATCAAGCCTCTCTCATTTTTTATTTTTCTTTCTCTCAACTCACTGTCGCCTTACGGTGCCCGTGCGAGTTTTCACCGATAAGACTCTCTCATTTTAATTTCTCTCATCTTGGAGTCCCGTGGTGTTCTCATCATTTTCTTGAATTCTTCATTCTCCTTTGTTTAGACTGGAGTGTTACCCCTGATGATTCACCTTTCCTCGTTTGACTCAACATTTCTTGAAAATTGATCGGAAGGTCTTCCTTTGGACTGTAATACAGGCTTTTGGATGGGATTTAAAAAAAATGATATAAAGGCTCAAAATTATTTCGATGTGGCTTAAATATTACAACTTTCGGAATCTTTATTTCTCAACAACCATAACTCATGCCCCAGTTTCCTTCTTGCGGGATTTTGTTTTTTTATTGTGACTGAACCTCAGTGAGGCTGCCTACGTACCCTTTTGGGATCAAGTCAAAACGTAGTTCGGATCGTAAGATCGCTTCATTGTTGCGATTTGACTTCTCCTGATTTTCTTCTTTTCTTTGCATTCTTTTCTTTTTCTTTTCTCTTTTTCTCTTTTTTTTTTCTTTTCTTCTTTCTTTTTTCTTCTTTTCTCCTTTCTTTTGTTTCTCCATTTGATTTCCCCGTTCAATCCTCAATCTTTGTTGTTGGTTCCGAAAGAGGGATATGAAAGAAAATATAATAAGGCTCAAAGGGATAACGATGGATAAAGTGTTTGGATAGCCGAACGAAATGCTTCGTCATTCCAATCTTCAAAACTTACCAAGTACAAACTACACAGTTAAACACCTTTGATTGATTCACATATTTGCCTTCTGTTTTTTGACGATTCTCAGAGCCATTGGGCAACAATTCTAATACCACGAATGGTTCCTTCAGCCTTGGGTACTTTTGCCTTTTGGCTTTAAATCGATGAAACATGATGCATTTCCAAGGCATTTCTTTTCGTTCTGCTTTCCCCCCAGTATTCACTTAATTCAGGCTTCACAATATTCCGACAAGTTTTGTTTCTTCCGAGTATCCTTACATCTTAAGCATTGTTTCATTGCTAAATTGACTCTTAAAATCAGGACGAGAATTATGTGCATGTCATGTTGCTAAAAGCAGTATGATAAAAATTGTAAAGTGATTAGAAATGGAATGACAAGAAATAATGGGAAACGGAGAGTTGTATTAAACTGATGGGTTGAAACAACAAGATGAACAATAAAATGAACCTACTAGACTAGAATTCCAAACCTAGATGGCACTAAACAAATTTATTACTAAACAAAGAAAAGTGAAAAGATAGAAGGGTTTTGACTACCAAGAATATGTCCGGATTACAACCCTGAAATAACCCGAGCAACAGAAATGGCACCAAAATAAACCACCAAAACTCCAAGAGATGGAGCGCCTTCCCAATTGACAAGCATGGCATCTTATCCACTGAATTCTGTATTAATGTTGCCAAGATAACTTTCTGTTTCAATATCTTTAACTTCAGTTGATGATTTCCCAAGAAGATTCTCCTCACCCACGTCACCGGGCATCATCCCCACAAAATATGCAACGGCATGTGTAGGTAAAGAATTCTGTGCAATGTTCTGGACGCCACCGTCTTGGACCGCAATCATTCCTTCCTGAATCACTTTCTATCTCACTTTTCAAGTCCCGACAACTTGCAACATCATGCCCCAGAGCAGTGGAGTGGTATTCACACCTTTTAGAAGAGTCAAAGCTTCTCGCACGTCGATCCACCCGATTTGGAGGAATGGGTGCAATCATATCATGTTGTTTTAACTTCTTGAACAAGCTTTCATAGGACTCTCCTATTGGTGTAAAATCATCTTTCCACTTCTGTTCCTTTCCATACCCCTGGCTTGGATGTGAGTTATAAGGTACTTGAAAATTTTGCGGAGGCTGGTAAAGATTTTGTGATGTTCGGGCTCGCTTTCTTGGGTGTTTTGAGGGTTGAGCAATATATTGGACTAGATCAACAGAGTATGGAGGGTTCTGAGGCAGGTAGTAATGCTTAAGGGGGTTATGGAAAGTCTGATGGGACTGCATATACCTTCGAGATGTTCTCACAGGACCTCTTCTCGACCCTGATGTCATCATGATTTCGTCATCCCTCCCATTCACATTACTGAATTCACTTTGGACGTCCTGAGCCGCATCTTTGAGAGCTGCTTGACTTATAATTTTTCCGGTCTTAAGACCGTCCTCCACCATTTCTCCCATTTTAATTATTTCTTCAAAGGATTGACCAACTGCAGAAATCATGTTTTGAAAGTAATCCGGCTCTTGAGCCTGAAGGAAAACAGTGGCCAACTCGTGATCATCCATGGGTGGCTTAGCTTTAGCTGCCTACTCTCTCCATTTGATGACATATTCCCTGAAACTTTCAGTTGGTTTCTTTTTCAGTTTAGAAAGGGAAATGCGGTTTGGGATGACGTCAATATTGTATTGAAACCGTTTGATGAAGGCCCATGCCAAATCATCCCAGACGTACCAACCAGATGCGTCTTGATCCCAAAACCATTCAGATGCTCCTCCCGAGAGGCTTTCCCCAAAATAAGCCATAAGCAATTTTTCATTTATTCCCACACCTCTCAATTGGTTGCAATATCTTTTCAGGTGGGCTATGGCGTTTCCACGTCCATTGTACTTTTGAAATTTGGGAACCTTGAAACCAGGCGGCAAGTGAGCATCGAGAAACATACATAGGTCTATGAAGGCAACACTCTTTTGACCTTCCATTGCTTGCGTGTTATTCAATTATTGTTCTAATATTTCCATTCTATGGGCTATTTCTTCCTGTACCTTCTTTCGGGTAGGCTTCTCAATGTTTGTAGGAAGATCAAACGAGTATGAGTGGTACTCGGGAGAGTGGTCCTGTTCTTGCTGTATAGCAAACTGTGACTCTTGAGAAGGATGTCCCTGGCCATTAGCCCATGTTTGACGCATTTTGGTCATTTGTTGTTTTAGTGTTCTATTTTCCTCAACCAAAGTAGACCCATGTTGAATTCTTTGACCCTGAGTCTCTTGAGCTCTCGTAACAGCTCCGATGTTGGTTATCATTTTCCTTGGATCTTGTTTTCCAATTTACCATAACCAACCACTTCAACTTTCTGCATTAACAAAATGAAACCACCATGTTAGCATTAACGTATTCCGCTTATTGATTTCCTTTGTTTTTTCTGCTATTTTCTTTTCTTTTTTTTTGCCTTTTTATGTTTTTTTTTGTTTTTTTCTCTTTTTAGTTATGGATATGATCGAATCCTATGTGGATTACCTACGTATCATGACCCCGCATAAATTAGACCAAGCATAGTTCTTGCAAATTAATGCAAGAAATAAAGAGATGTTTATTTGATGATTTTTTTTTCTTTGAAGGAAAATTATAGAAACCAACTCCAACTACAAACTTGATGAAAAACTTTCACATTTTGTACGTGAGATTTCTACCAAAATAAGAATATTTTTAGCGTCAATTATGACTATTTCTACAAAATTAGCCAAGTAATGAAATTATGGCTATTTTTGCAAAATTTATTTAAGAAAGATAAACTTGAAAATTTTTTCATCATGTGGCTCATGGGGCATCGTTCGGCATCGCCATAAGCCAACACAAGATTGAAAAGTATTTAATGTCAATTGACTATTTTTACAAAATTGGCTTTTTTTGCAAAATTTTATTTAAGAACATACAAATTCAAATTTTTTATCCTGGGGCCTATGGGGCATCGTTCAGCACCGACACAGGCCAACACAAGACTGAGGAAGTTAAAATGCAAAAATGTGGCTATTTCAGCAAAATTTCGGCCATGTAATGGCTTATTTGATAAAGTGGTTATTTTTGTAAAGTTGAGTGATGACTCAAACTTGATTTTGCGGATATGGCCTTTCAACATTTTCGCGATGGATTTTTCAAGGCTATGCCTGCAAATCATTTAAAATGACTCAAAGTGGCTATTTTTGTAAAAACAGCCTTCCGGCGTCCTTTCGGAACATTCGGCTATTTTCAAAAACGGCATCACTTTGATTTTATTGATACAATTAAACACACATTTTTTTTTGATTTTTTAAAAGGGGTGGTTGGACCCGATGAGGGTTGTCTACGTATCCCACCTAATGGCGAGAATCAAACCTGCGTAGTTCGGTCAGATTCATCGACCAATTATTTTAACCACAAAGTTATTTTCTCAATTTTTTTTTCCAGATTTTCAACTTTCTAACAACTCTTTTATCAATAGTTCTCCCTCTTTTTTTTCTTTTCATTTTCGAATATTCTCTTTCTACTCTCGGGAATCTACTGGTCCGCATAATGATCAAAGATAATTAAAATGCAACATATAATATGCTCGGTCTTTAATTACCGAGTCACCTGTCCTAGACGGACCCAACCCCTGTGTTGAGTCCCCTAAGTCAGTTATGATGCATAATAATCGTCCTAGACCTATGTTCAATATCCTAATGTTACCGTGTACCCGAGTGGACAACTCGGATCGAGGAGGGGGCTACGTATCGGTGACCCGCGGAGTCAATCGGCTTTATAACTTGTCCGGTCTCTTTTTTCTTATTTTTTGGTATGACACTAATAGAAAGGGGAGTCTCAACCAGTAAGCACATCCCCGGAGGTAAGAAGAGAAGGGTTCTCGGAACAGTTTATACATATACAGTTCACGTAATATCAAAGCGGTAAACATATATCACATTAATCAAAACATGTAATGAAATCAGATATAAGCAAAAATAGCAATTTTAACCGAGCTCGAATTTTTAAACCCTGAACCGAAGTTCTGGGTTACTTATCCCCAGCAGAGTCGCCAGAGCTGTCACACCTCCTTTTTTTCACACATCGTAAATGTGCCGATGTTTACTACTACACCCCGGGAAGAGATATAATAATAATCAGGGAAGGAGTTTTTCCACTTAAAGGACAGTCCAAACGGGATCAATTTATTTAATTATTCAGAGTTGCCACTTGGGAAAGTAATGGTATCCCAAGTCACCGGTTTAATCCCGAACCGAGGAAATTTATGACTCTGTATTACAGTCTGCGAAACAAAAAACCTGGATAAGGAATTCTGTTAACCCAGGAGAAGGTGTTAGGCACTCACGGATTCCGTGGTTTTAGCACGGTCGCTCAACTGCGATTTTTATTTTTATCTGATTTCTTTATATATTTTAATTAGAGTAGTTTTAATGTTCCGCTTTTCAATTTTTAGAAGAGTTGCGACGTCACGAAAATACATTTCGAG
>JASVEL010002137.1:0-41492 GCA_032618575.1 Nicotiana noctiflora
GGGAATGTACGAAATCCACTACTGCCTTCTTGGTCACGGATTTGAAGGTTTTGGCCTCCACCCACTTGGTAAAGTAATCGATCGTCACCAGAATGAACATATGACCATTGGAAGCTGCAGGTTCTATAGGTCCAATAACATCCATACCCTATGCGACAAACGGCCATGGTGCTGACATTGTATGCAATTCAGTCGGCGGAGAATGAATCAAATATCCGTGTATCTGACACTGATGGCATCTTCGCACGAAACTTATACAATCACGCTCCATAGTGAGCCAGTAATATCCCGCTCGAAGAATCTTCTTTGCCAATACATACCCGCTCATGTGTGGTCCACAAACTCCGGAATGTATATCTGTCATCACTGTTGTGGCTTGACTCGCATCTATACATCTTAACAATCCCAAATCTGGGGTTCTTTTGTACAGTACCCCTCCACTAAGGAAAAATCCGTTCGCCAACCGCCGAATAGCCCTCTTTTGATCTCCGGTTGCCTGCTCTGGGTATATTCCTAACCCTGAGGTACTCTTTAACATCATGAAACCATGGCTCACCATCCATCTCTTCTTCTATCATATTACAATAAGCATGTTGATTCCGGACCTGGATATGTAACGGATCGACACGAACCTTGTCCGGGTGATGTAGCATTGACGCTAAAGTAGCTAGAGCATCGGCAACCTCATTATGCATCCTTGGGATGTGTCTGAATTCTACTGATCGAAAGCGCTTGGTCAGATCATGCAAGCACCGACGATACGGGATAAGCTTTAAATCTCTGGTTTCCCATTCTCCCTGAATCTGATGTACCAGAAGGTCCGAGTCCCCCAAGACCAAGACGTCCTGTACATCCATGTCCACCGCTAATCGCAACCCCAAGATACATGCCTCGTACTCGGCCATATTGTTGGTACAATGAAAACGCAGTGGAGCAGTAACAGGGTAATGATGTCCTGTTTCAGAGATAAGCACAGCCCCTACTCCGACTCCTTTTGCGTTCGCCGCTCCGTCGAAGAAGAGCTTCCACCCTGGATCCTTGGTTAGTTCTAACCCCTCAATTTGCAATACTTCTTCGTCCGGAAAATACGTCCTCAAAGGTTCGTATTCGTCATCAACAGGATTTTCAGCTAAGTGATCGGCCAGGGCTTGAGCTTTCATAGCCGTCCTTGTCACGTATATGATGTCGAATTCTGTAAGTAATATTTGCCATTTTGCTAACCTCCCTGTAGGCATAGGTTTTTGGAAAATATACTTCAACGGATCCAGACGCGAAATGAGGTAGGTGGTGTAAGAAGACAAATAATGTTTCAACTTTTGGGCTACCCAAGTCAAAGCACAACATGTCTTTTCTAGATGAGTGTACTTGACCTCGTGGACGGTGAATTTCTTACTGAGGTAGTAAATGTCCCGTTCCTTCCTGCCAGTACTGTTGTGTTGCCCCAGTACGGAACCAAATGAATTCTCCAATACCGTCAGATAGAGAATCAGCGGTCTTCCTAGTTCGAGTGGAACCAATATGGGTGGATTTGATAGATACCCCTTGATTTGGTCAAACGCTTCCTGACATTTCGTCGTCCATTCTACCGCAACGTCTTTCTTCAACAGCCGAAATATGGGCTCACAGGTCGCCGTTAGTTGAGCAATGAACCTGCTGATATAATTTAATCTTCCCAACAGACTCATCACCTCTATTTTGTTCTTTGGCGGGGGTAGCTCCTGAATGGACTTGATTTTGGATGGGTCCAACTCAATGCCCCGTCGGCTGACGATGAATCCTAGCAACTTTCCCGATGGAACTCCGAATGCGCATTTGGCCGGATTGAGCTTGATGTCGTATCTTCGAAGTCTTTGAAAGAACTTCCTGAGGTCGGCGTCTGGATTTTACGATCACATCATCCACGTACACTTCAATTTCCTTGTGTATCATGTCATGGAATACCGTAGTCATCGCCCTCATATATGTTGCCCCCGCATTCTTCAAACCGAACGGCATCACTCGGTAGCAATAAGTTCCCCACGGTGTGATAAAAGCCGTCTTTTCTGCGTCCTCTTCATCCATCAAAATCTGATGATACCCCGCATAACAGTCCACAAAGGATCCGATTTCACGTCCAGCGCAATTATCAATCAGGATATGGATATTGGGAAGCGGGAAATTATCCTTAGGACTTGCCTTGTTGAGATTGCGGTAGTCCACGCATACTCGGATCTTTCCGTCCTTCTTTGGCATCGGTACTACATTAGCCAACCATTCAGGGTATCGAGTGACACGAATGACTTTCGCCTGCAACTGCTTGGCTATTTCCTCCTTGATCTTCACACTCATCTCCGTCTTGAATTTCCGCAGTTTTTGCTTGACGGGAGGATATGCCGGATCAGTGGGTAATTTATGAACCACTAGATCAGTGCTGAGTCTCGGCATGTCGTCGTACGACCATGCGAAAATGTCTTTAAACTCCACGAGTGTTTTGATCAACTCTTCTCTCAAGTTTGGTTCAATATGGACATTTATTCTGGTTTCTTTGACTTCATCCGCGATCCCCAGATTAACGGCCTCAGTATCATTTAAATTTGGTTTGGGTTTTTCCTCGAAGTGACTTAATTCTTCACCGATTTCTTCTACGGCTTCATCATCGCCGTATTCCGACTCACTCTCGTCACTTCTTATTTCATGCGTTATTATTTCCAAACCCGATTGACTTTCTAGACTGGGTTGATTAATCTTTAAGCACGCCATATCATTAAGATCAGTTGAAAGAAGGTTGTTCAGAAAAGTAAAAAGAAGGAAAATAAACAAAATTAGACGCGAAGGGAACAAAATTTCATTAATGGGAACAGTACAAGGAAAAACAAACTTGCAAACTCAAATCAAAATGAACTAAAACAAACGGATTTTACTCCGGGGACAACCCCCAACACAAAATTTCGAAAGAAAACAATCCAAAACAAACTACCAAGACTCCTTCCGGACAGGGAGAGGAGTAGCCTTCCAATTATTCAGTTTTGCTTCCGGTCCCACAAACCGTATCTCGGCATGGCTGGATCCTTCACCATCCTCGAGCATACATACATCTGTGAATAGGTCCTCGAACTTTCTTAAGAACTCTTCGTCTGGCCTAACCATAGGAATAGGAACCTTTGTCGCCGGATGTCCTTTTACTCCAGACTTGACAAAAGATTGGGAAAGGCGTGGAACGGGCTTCGGGAGCACCCATGTCTTCTGCTTATTCCTCTTGGCTCGCTGGATGTCCTCTGATGTTGGCTTGAATCCCAAACCGAAGGTTCCCACGTTTTCGACCACAGATACCGGTTGTATGATTCCTTGCAGAGATGCACCTAGACCTTTGCCGGGTATGAAACCGTGTCTCAACATTTCATGAGCCACCATGACGTCTGCAGTAATTATTCTGTCATTGGGAATGCACTCCCCTTCCGGAACTCGGTTGGCGGATACCACATCGCAGATCTGGTATACCCATGGCCCAACATCTTCTTCTGTCTCAACAAAGGGGACGATGGTGCCTGGTTGTAGATCATTCTCTCCATGGACGACGATCTCCTGTTGGTCCCACTCAAACTTGACGAGTTGGTGCAGGCTGGATGGCACTGCTCTTGCGGCAAGGATCCACGGTCGCCCTATCAGAAGGTTATATGATACTATCATGTCCAGCACCTGGAATTCCATGGTGAACTCCACTGGCCCAATTGTCAAGATTAACACTATGTCCCCGACCGACGCCTTGCCTCCTCCATCAAACCCTCGAACACATATGGTGTTCTTGCGTATCCTGCCGATGTCCACTTTCAACTTGTCCAGTGTAGAGAGAGGACAGATGTTAGCGCTGGACCAATTATCAACGAGGACTTTGGTAACCACCGACTCCTCGCACTTTACCGTAAGATATAAATCCATGTTGTACTCGGTGCCTTCCTCAGGCAACTCATCATCGGTGAAAGTGATCTGATTCGCTTCGAAGATCCTATTGGTGATCTTCTCCAAATGACTCACCGAGATTTTATCGAGTACGTGGGCCTCATTCAGAACTTTTATCAAAGTTTGCCGATGTTCTTCAGAATGTATCAACAAGGATAGCAATGAGATTTGCGCAGGCGTTTTCTTCAGCTGCTCTAAGACAGAATAGTCATGCAGCTTCATCTTTTTCAGGAATTCTTCCGCCTCTTCGTCAGTTACCGGCTTTTTCAATGTTGCCGGAGTGATCTTCCTCAATTCCGCAGGGGCAAAACATCTCCCCGAGCGGGTCAAACCTTGCGCTTCGCAAACTTCCTCCTTCACTTCCTTTCCTCTGTAGGTTGTCGTAATCCGAGCATAATTCCATGGAATAGCTCGGCTATCAGTTATTGGCAACTGTATTGCTGGCTTGATGATAAAAGGATCCATTCGAACGCCTGCTACCATCAAGACGGGCTTGGTTACTACCCCTGGTACAACTATTTTTGCTTCCCCCGGCCTCACCGGTACTCCGCTCACACTTCCCTTTCCTGCTTCTGACCCTCTCGGTATGTCCTTCTTGCAAATAGATGACTCATCAAGGCTCGGCCCCTTTCTCATTCCTACCCCGCTAGACTTGATCATCATTACAGTTTGGGAGGCTTTCTCCTTTCCTTCTTCTACCCGTACCAACTCGATCATGTTGGTCTCATGATGAGTTGGAAGTGGGTTTTGGTTGATGTTGGGCTCTGTTGGAGTCTGGACCTCAATTCTGCGAGTGTCGATGAGCTCCTGGATGGTCGTTTTCAACCTCCAACACTTTTCCGTATCGTGTCCCGGACATCCTGAGCAGTATGCACAATTTACTGAATGGTCCAGGTTCTTTGGAAGAGGGTTTGGTAACTTAGCTTCAACCGGATTTAGCAACCCTACTTGCTTCAACCGGTGGAACAGACTGGTGTAAGACTCCCCCAAGGGAGTGAAAGTCTTTGGCCTTGGCGCCCTGTCGCCCTTGAATGCCTGGTTCGGACGAAAACTCGCGCCCGAGGGGTTTCTGTAAGCTCTTGGGGGTGGATGATTGTTCTGCGGGTTTGGTGCACGCCACGGTGCATGGACGGGAGGTGCGGAATAGGACTGTGCGTGGTGGACAGTAAAATGGGGATCAAGTGCGGGATAGTAATGTTGCGGGTGGTTATATGGATTGTGGAAGTAATTTTGGTGGTCAGGCTGGGGCGGGCTATATTGGGGTGCGGGGCCTCTATTTCTGAACCATGTCCCGGACTCGACTGCCGCGACTTCCTCTTTCCTCTTTTTCCCAAGTACTCCTCCAGTACCACTTTGGATAGCTTGAGTGGTGGCCTTCAATGCTGAATAGCTCATGATCTTGTTGGCTTTCAAGCCTTCCTCGATCATAGCCCCCATTTTTATCACCTCAGTGAATGACTTTCCCACGGACGTCACCGGATGTCCGAAATAGGTTGGCTCCAGTGTTTGCAAGAAGTAATCCACCATCTCGTTCTCTCTCATAGGCGGATCTACCCTTGCTGCCTGTTCCCTCCAGCGGAAACCAAATTCTCTGAAACTTTCGGCGGGTTTCTTTTCTAACTTTAGCAATGATAAGCGGTCTGGGACTATTTCAAGATTGTACTGGAACTGGCCAATGAATGCTTGAGCCAAATCATCCCACGTAAACCATCTGCTGGGATCCTGCCTAGTGTACCATTCTAGTGCAGATCCCCCCAAACTCTGACCGAAGTAAGCTATCAGAATCTCGTCTCGTCCTCCGGCCCCTCGCATTTTGCTACAAAACCCTCGAAGATGGGCTACTGGATCACCGTGCCCCTCGTATAGGTCAAACTTGGGCATTTTGAACCCGGTTGGCAACTGGACATCTGGGAATGGACACAGATCCTTGTAAGCGACACCGACCTGGTTGCCCAAACCGTGCATATTCCTGAAGGACTGCTCCAGGCTTTTAACTTTTCTAATAACTTCCTCATGTTCCGAACTTTGGAAGTGCTTTTCCGGTTCTGCCGGGTTATCCCAATGAGGGGTGTGTGGATGTGGTTCAGGAGCCCTGAAGGTAGGCTCGGGAGGATAGTAAGAATTGTCATGGATTTGAACATGCGGCTCACCGGGTGACTTTTGTAGAGTAGCAGGTGGGGGTGCCACAAAAACAGGGGTGACTGGAGGAGGATTTTGTTTTACTGGTGGAATTTGGGTGACATAAGGGTTTTCCCCTTGGTAGTATGGATAGATTGGGGCGCTCGTCGATGGATCAAGGGGTGGATGTTCTGGAGCTGATGCGAGAGTAGGGCGGTTTGGTGAAGACTGTCCCCTAGCCCAGGCCAGGTGCATCTCTGTTATCTGCTGTTTCAACCGGTCTACCTCTTCTTTCATGACTTGTATCTCCGATTTCTCTTCCTCAAGACTTTTACCGGAACTAGACATGCTTGCTGTAATTGGCCCTTTAGATCTAGTACGGTAGTGGTGGATGGCCAGTATATTCTGTCAAACCAACTGCTAAACTTTTCTGGGAATTGACAAACTTGTTAGTTTACCAAGTTTAACAGATATGTTATAGCACGTTGGATGTAATACACCTAACCAAATAACCCTTTCTACATGTACTCATAACATGCGTCATTCCGGCTTTTTCTCTTTTCTCTTTTTTTCTTTTTCTTCTTTTTCAACTATCCTTGAAAACCTTATTGTTATTAATCTTCGTATTCTTTTCCTTTCTTTTTAGTGGTGGTTGAATCTTATGTGGATTGCCTACGTATCACGTCCCCGCGTGAATCAGACCGAGCGTAGTTCTGGTAACAAGATTGTGGCAAAATTCAGTAACTTTTATATCAAATAAAACCTTAAAGTTACAAAACATGTCTTACAATAATCGACAAAATAGAGGAATGCTTGACTCGATAAAAGGAAAATAAGATGCCAACCAACTTGACTCCATATTTCAAAATACATTTTTTAAATCAGAAGTCTAATGCTCTAAAATTCCTGGGGGCCCGCGAGGCATCATTCGGCCTTGCCGCGGGCCTTGGTGTGAGGTCCTCGTGTAGTCCCCTTAAATCTCTCATGATCCGATGAACGTAGCCCATAACCGAAGCAAAAAGGGCAGGGCGGGGCATCTGTTCGCAAGCTAAACACTTCATGGTGACATAGTGCCTTATTTCTCCAATTCTGTCCTTGATCATGTCCCTTTCTCTGAGTAGCTGTTCTATCTGCTGGTTTTTCACCCCCAATCTTCGAGCATTGTTGGTGACTTGGTCTAGGAGCCTATCCACTTGTTCTTGCAGTCGGGCCATCAAATCGTGGCAACGGTCGAGGTCTGCTCTGGCATCTCGGGCTTGCTTGAAAACCCGCTCCCTGAGGATAACATTTGCTTCCCTTAGACTAGTGATGATCTCAGTGTAATCTTCTTCCACCCGTTGTAGGTGAAGTGCATGTTGATGTGCCTCCTTTCTCCAGCTAGCACGGACCCTCATTGTTTGGGCCTTCGACTCTTCCAATTCTCTTTGGACATCGGCAACTTGGCTTCTCAAACCCTTTATCAATTTTTCGTCCGCTCGACTCCTCAATTGTCTGTCAGCATCCCTTTTCATTTGCTGGATTTGAGCCTTCAAAAAGTCATTTTCCTGTGCCAACTTCTTTTTATCTCCCTCGTCGGCGGCGGCTTGCATATCCTTTTCAAATTGGAGATCTTGGACCCGTTGCTCTATCTTGCCGATCTTTGTTCTGTAAACCTCTTCTTTAGCTAACCAGTCCCATTGTTCTTGTGACGCTTCAGCAAATTCCCTGAGGTGAGGTCTTTTGGCTGGTCTTTCACCCGATGTTTCTCCTTTGTACCAGGTAAGATATCTGGGTACAACCTCTCCTCTAGCTCGATCCTGCACACAAGTGTTTGCCTCCGGATATTGGCATTTGCTCCAGATCTGGCGGACCCTTGCTTCTGGGAATTGACCATCGGGACCAATTTCAATAACCTGGGTACTCAGGTCTTCTTCTTTGGGTACTATCTGGCACCTCCCGAGCTGTCTCAACACCCGATAGGGCGCATAAGGTTGAATGATTTTAAGTCCCATTAAGAGAAAGGGGGACCTAGCCGCTGGCATGTACACGATTCTGTCTATCTGTAACCAACCCAACGTCCATTGTATTTGACTTGCGCTGAGAGCCTGAAAGTATGCCCTCCATGCCAATATTCCTTCAGGCAGGACGGCCCTATCAATCCTTGTATAGAATTCGCTTATGCAAGTTTTCTCAACCAACCCATATCTCAAGAATTGGGTACGGCGACACAGGTGCTCGATCATCCATATCTGTAGTAGTAAATTACAGCCTTCGAAAAAATCTCCTCCGGCTTTGCAGACTGTGAGGGCTCGATATATGTCCGATAGTATCATAGGAGCAAGAGTACTTTCGCTTTGGTCAAGCAAAGTACTGACGACTCCGGCTACCTTTATATCAATGTTCCCGTCTTTCCTTGGGAATACCACGAGTCCTAAAAAGGCTATCATGAAAGCAACTCGTCTGTGCTCCTCCCATTTCCGGCGATTACCCTTGCTGCATAATTTGTTTTCTGGGTCGTCGAAACCTCCCGCATGACCGTACCTTTGATAGATGAAGTTTAAAGTACAAAACCCTCGTGCTAGATCTGGGTTACGTACCATTCTGGCCGTCTTCAGTGAGTCTAAAAACCGGTGTACGGCGACAACCCTGGGGGCGATTAGATATTGATGCCCCAGTGGTATATCAGTGTTTCCGATGTATCCGGTGATCTCCTCCACAGTCGGGGTGAGCTCGAAGTCCAAGAAGTGAAAGACATTGTGCGCGGAGTCCCAATATGTGACTAATGCTCTTATGATGTCCCCTCGAGGTTTTATTTCGAGCAGACCTGTGAGACCTTTCAAATACTTTTTAACCTCATCCCGCCCTTCTTTGCCTAGATCATCCCACCATAGTCGTATTTGTACCGGGATTTTAGTCATGAGTGAAAAGGGTTCATTTTGAATCGTGCTCATCCTGCACATTTATTTAAAGAAAACAATCATTTTGGCTGGCAATGATTTTTTTTCAAAATTTACAGATTTTGGTATATTTTTTGAAAAATGGCAAGTTGGACCCGATGGGGGTTGCCTACGTATCTCACATCCGGTGAGAATCAAACCCGCGTAGTTCGGTCCGTCAAGACAAACTATTTTCTTTTATTGACCGACAAAGAAAACACATTTTGTTAAGAAACACATTTCTTTTATTGACCGACAAAGAAAACACATTTGGTTAAGACCTATTGTCGGCGAAGTCAACCTTCCGTCGTCTTTTATTAGCAAATTGAACTATTGACTTGTTGGTAAAACACATTTTTGTATTTTCTGAAAATATCTATTTACCCATATTGTTTCCTTTTGTTTTCGTTTCTCTTCAGTATTTAAAAGCCGGTCAGCATGCAAGTTCGAATAAATGCTTGAAACAAACATGGTATAGCAGGATGGTCTTTTCATTTCAGGTTGCCTGTCCTAGACGGACCCAACCCCTGTGTTGAGTCCCCTAAGTCAAATGCAACGTGATGCAAATAAGCGTTTCCTACTAGGGATCCGTTATGCAGTTATGTTATTCTAAGTTCAAAACCTCGGTGCATGATCTAGACTGTGTACCCAAGCGGACAACTCGGGCTGAGGAAGGAGCTCCTTTCCGGGAACCAAAAGGCCAACCGGCTTAGAAACTTTCCGAGCCTCTTTATTATTTCGGGTTATGACACTAACAGAATAAGGAGTCTCAACCAGTGAGCACATCCCGGGGGTGAGAAGTGAAGGGTTTGCGGCACAGTTTTATATACAGTTCACGTAATATCAAAGCGGTAGACATATAGCAGTTTGTATCTACAGTGCAACTATTATCAAAGCAGTAGACATGTAGCACATTAATTAAACATGTAGTAAAATCAGATATAGACAAAACAACAATTTAACTGAGCTCGAATTCTTAGACCCTGAACCGAAGTTCAGAGCGATTATCCCCAGCAGAGTCTCCAGAGCTGTCACACCTCCTTTTTCCGCGCCCGCGGGGGCACGAGGGAGTTTTTTTCAATTAAAGGACAACCGAAACGGGATTTATTTATTTAATTCAGAGTCACCACTTAGGAGATTTGTGGTGTCCCAAGTCACCGGTTTGAATCCCGAATCGAGGAAAAGATTGACTCCGTTAAACAGTCTGCGTACCAGAAATCCGGATAAGGAATTCTGTTAACCCGGGAGAAGGTGTTAGGCATTCCCGAGTTCCGTGGTTCTAGCACGGTCGCTCAACTGTCATATTTGACTAAATTATCTGATGTTTTTATGTGCAAATTTTAATGTTCCGCTACGGCGTGCTATCCGATCCATGCATAGTCATGAATGCATATAAGCCCCTTGGGCAACAGTATCATATCAGCTCACAGCTAAAATGTCATTAAAGCCTTGTTCAAGTTTTTCAAATCTTATAAAAAAGCTGAGTAGCAAAATACTATTTTAAAACCTTAGATTGAGATAAAAATATGCACAGTATTACCAAGACAGTGATACCAATCCCCGAAGGATTCAGATAATCGGCACGAAGCCCAAAACTTGATAATTAGTCCAAATCCTGCTAATTAATATCTTTATTAGGGTGTCAATTCAATTTCAAGCAATTAGGTAGTATTATTTATTAAGCGGGACGGACCAAGTTACAATCCCCAACGGTGCTCTACCCCACGCCCGTTATCCGGCTTGCAAGTTACCTCAATACAGCACTAGGATGTACAAGTCCGGGGTTTACTAACCCTCATGACATCATTTACAAGTATTACCCACCTCGATCAGACAAAAACTCAAGCCCACGACGCCTTAGCTCCTCGAACCGGCCTCCACACGCGTCGAAACTAGCCAAAATCAGTACAAATATATCAAAATAGGCTAATGGAACAACACCCAATCGAAAACAAATCGAATTACATGAAAAATATCGAAACTAGAAAAACTCGAGCCCCGTGCCCGCTTCTCGAAAAATTACAAAAGTCATATTTTCAAAATCCTTATCTCGCCACGAGTCCATACATATAAAATTTATCAAAATCGGACTCCGTCTTCCCACTCAAAATCATTGATTTTCTATAACCCAAGCTTAGAGAAAAATTCCCCATTGATACACCTTAAATTCTCTAATTTTCAGAGGTTAATTCCATGATTTAACACTATATTAACATAAATTGTGTCCATGAGTGCTTACCTGATGATACCCATTGATTTCCTCCTCAAAACCGCCAAAATCGCCTTTTAGTTCGAAGCCTCGAATGAGTTATAAGTTCTAAAATTCGAACCCTTAATGTTACATTAAACTCTGGCATTTTTCGCATATGCGGCAACTGGACCGCTTCCGTGTGTCCGCTTCTGCGGAACATGGGTCACTTCTGCGACCTCCCTTAAGTTCAAGACCGCTTCTGCGGTTCAAACCTCGCACCTTCGTGACCGCTTAAGCGGACTTCCTTCCGCTTCTGCGAGTTTCCCCATCAAGCTCATTTTCGCTTCTGCGAAATATTTCCCGCTTCTGCGGGCCCGCCCCTGCGACCTATCGCCCGCTTCTGCGGAAATCTTCACTGGCCAACCCTGATCTCGCTCCTGCGATTACTATTCCGCTTCTACGGAGCCGTTTCTGTGGTCCTCCTTCCGCATAAGCGGAAATCCCCACTGCAAAAAAAATATCAGCAATCTCATTCTTCAAGAATTCATCTGTTTGACCCGCCGAAAACATCACGAGGCCCCCGATACCTCAACCAAAAATAAGATTCCACTCTAAATCATCACACGAACTTGTTCCAATCATAAAATCATACACTTAAACACACGAATCATCAAATTAAGGCGGATTCAAGCCTAAGTTTCAACTATAACTTCTGAAACCAACATTCGATCAAAAACCCGACCAAACGATGTCCGAATGACCTGAAAATTTGCAGACACATCCAAAATCACCCAACGAAGCTACTACAACTATTGGAATTCTATTCCGACCCCCGGATCAAAATCTCAACTATCAACCAGATTTCGCCAAAATTCCAACTTAGCCAATTCAAGCCTATTTTTACACTGGACCTCTAGATTCAATTCCGATAACTCTTCTAAGCCAAAAATGATCCTCCGAAGCTAACCAAACCATCAAAATTCAATTTCGAGCCCTTTAACTCACAAATCAACATCTGGTTGACTATCTTCATTAAAGAGACGATTTGTCTCATTTCCCACCAAACTCGATCTGAATTGACACAAATTCACCAAACACATATATTGGAACATGAACAAGCATATAACGGAGAAACATGGGCGGTAACTCACATGATGACGGACCGGGTCGTCACAACAGCGCTATCCAATATATATATGTATATATATATATAATACTGCTGCGGCATGCAACTCGATCCAATATATATATATATATATATATATATATATATATATATATATATATATATATATATATATATATATATATATGTCGCAGCGTGCATCGCGATCCAATATAATAGATATTCTGTTACGGTGCAAAGCCCGATCCAATAATATATAGTGCGCTCACTAGGGGTGTGTGTAGACTTTGGAGGGGCTCCTTCAGCCCAAGCACTATAAATTTGCGGCATGCAGTCCGATCCACATATATATTTGTGCGGCGTGCAGACCGATCCATATATATATTAATGCGGCGTGCAGTCCGATCCATATATATATTACTGCAGCGTACACCCGATCCATACATATATTACTGCGGCGTGCAGTCCGATCCAATATATATATATATATATATATATATATATATATATATATATATATATATATATATATATATATATATATATATATATATATTACGGTCATCAAATACATGTATATGTATATACTGTTGCGGCGTGCAGACCGATCCGGTATTTGTATCAAAACTTCGCAGTGGGTTCTCGACCCCTCTTAGACAATATAGACTCGCCCTCTCGGGCCCACTCAGCTAGAATAGGGTATTCAACCCTAGGTATTCTCACTTAGAGTACACATCTAGTACTAGTTTATGTCATTCTATCCAGTTATGAATACAGATGAGAGTATGTGTTCAACCTAGTATTGAGGTTATTTAGCTCCATAGGCATCCCTAATATTCTACAGATCAACACAAGGTCCCAAACATGGCAACTTGCCCAATTATATAGGTATAAGCTCAGTCTCAGTCAATATGCACTGTAAACTATCAATCGGAAAGGACCAAGTCCAAATTCCCAGTCACAATACCACTACGCTCGTCACATGACGCTTGTTCCATCTCAGCATAGCACTGTATAGTGCAAATACGGGGTTTCAAACCCTCGGTATATCATTTATTACTACCACTCACCTTGAACCGGCAAAAGTCCTAGCTCGCCTTGCGCTTGCCTCGCAAATTGACCTCCTCGGATGCCAAATTTGATCAAAACCAAAAGAATACATCAAAATAGGCTAAAGGAACATAACCCAATCGAAAGGACTCGAAAAACACCCCAAAACACGAAGTTTCCAAAACACGAGCCCCGGGCCCGCTTCTCGAAAAATTATGAAACTCATATTTCTGGAATCCTCATCTCGCCACGAGTCCGTACATATAAAATTTATCAAAATCGGAGTTCAAATGAGTCACCAAATCCCAATTTTTACACAACAAAAATGCAAGCCCTAACTTCTTCAATTTATACCCAAATTCAGAGAATTAATGGAAGATTCTTTGATAAAATGACGTATTAAGATCACGAGACATACCTACAATTACTTCCCGATGAAACCCCCTTCAAATTCTATCAATTATCTCTCAATGTAGTGCAAAAATGGTGAAAATAATAAGGGCCCGCGATTGAAATTTCATTAAAAAGCCTTCTCTTCCGCCCAGATTTACCCTATGCGATCACGATGAACAAAAATTTTAACCTCAAAAATCCTTCTATGTGATCGCAGGACCTTGCGATCGCACTGCACATTTACTCAAAGCTGTGCGATCGCGTCCTTCCCTATGCGATCGCGTGGTGCAAAAATAACTTCCCTGAATGTCCTCCTATGCGAACGCGGAATCACCTATGCGATCGTGATTCATTGCTGACATAGTCTATGCGATCGTGACATAGTCTATGCGATCGCATAGCCTTATTTTCCTCTACAATTTTTCTGAAAAATCTGCTATCTTCCAATATGAGAATTAGTCCGTTTAACCACCCGAAATCACCCCAAGGCCCCCGGGACCTCAACCAAAACCACCAACCTACTCCAAAACATCAAACGAACTTGTTCCAATCATAAAAACACATCCTTAAACACAAAATCATCGGATCAAGACGGATTCAAGCCTAAGTTTCAACTATAACTTTCGAAACCAACATTCAATCAAAAATCCGACCAAACGATGTCCGAATGACCTGAAAATTTGTAGACATATCCAGAATCACCTAATGAAGCTACTGCAACTGTCAGAATTCCATTCCGACTCCCGGATCAAAATCTCACCTATCGACCGGATTTCGCCAAAATTCCAACTTTGCCAATTCAAGCCTAATTCTACACTGAACCACCAAATTTAGTTCCGATCACTCTCCTAAGCCACAAATGATCCACCGAAGCTACCCGAACCATCAGAATTCAATTTCAAACCCTCTAACTCACAAGTCTATATCCAGTTGACTTTTCCCAACTATTCCTTTATCAAAGAGACTATTTATCTCATTTCCTACCAAACTCGATCCGAATTGACTCAAATTTACCAAACACATATATTGAAACATGAACAAGCATATAAACGGGGAAAACGGGGCAGTAACTCACGTGACGACGGGTCGGGTCGTCACACTTCTATTGTGCTGGGTTGTCTTTATTAATCTTTGTTGTTTTTGCTCCTAGTTTATACTAGAAGAGCTTGTTGAATCTTCGGGGGTACGCCTAATTTTATTCATTACGGTATAGACGAAATATCCTTAAGGATAGTGTCCTTGACACGCCTTAAACTAATTCTTTTATTCTCCATATTTTTCAAATATTTCCAACAATCAATACTTATGCTGTGAAATTAGTTGTGATACGTACAAGCAAGTTCAAATATTACGACTATTAGGATGACTTTGTTGAGAACTATATTATTCTAGTGTTAAATAGTTATGTGAGTCTTTACAAACTTGTTTTTGATTTTATGATCCTATCTCTTTTTTCATATATAAAAGATTTGTTTTTACAAAAAAAAATTATCTTTTAAATATAAAAGATCAAAAAAGATACTTTCTTGATATTAAAATTGTAAATGGTGAAAATAGCACGGACTAGCCAGTTTTAAGATTGATAAATAAAAAATAGCCACCATTTGTAATGTCAATAAAAACTAGTCACTTTTTTGCTGAAACACAGAAAGTTCGAGCATAATGTGTAGGATTATGGAGCTCCAGCGTATAAATTTTTTGCATATTATGTTGGAGCTCCAACATACGGAAAGTTCGAGCATAATATGCTGGATTATGGAGCTTCTGCATACAAACTTCCCGTATTTAATGCTGGGACTCCAGCATATTATGCTTGGAACATTTTCAAATTTTAAGGATATTTTTGTTCAGATTTTATCTTTGCATAAAACAATAATAAATTTTAATTATTTTTGAAACTGTAATTATTTTTCAATCATACTAATTTTTTTTTAATTTTTTCCCTCGTAAGTGGCCACAAATAGAGGCCCCTAAAACAAAATATAGTTTCTTTTACAAAGTCAAAAAGTAAATAATGGAAAATAAGCAACAGAAGCCACTTTATTGTAGTAGTTACTTTTCACATGACTTTGTGGGCATTTTATCAGTCGTACAAAGAGAGTAACATAGAGAGATCACATTTACTCCCACTATACTACTACTAGTATCGACTCTGAATATTAAATATTTACTTGTACTACTAAATAATATTTTTTAATATGTCTTCACCTCCAATTAACAGGATGGTCCATATTTAGAAATTTCAAAATCTTGACAAAATTTGTATTTCAATTCAACTCTCGTAATTAATAAAATTTGTAAATCAATTATTTCTATTTCTGAAAAGGTCAAACATATAAACATATCCACTAAAGTATAAAGTAATAACTCTACTATTTAATGCACCATTTTTTTTCAATCAAACTATTACTTTAACAATTTATTTACAATTATCATAATCCTAATATATAACTTACATCGACATTTTAAATTAATTTCTCAAATACTTCATACTCTGTATTATATTCACGCGACACTATTTGAGGCATGCTAATTAACTTGTTTAATTATTAATTTATATAAATCCAGATGCAAATTTTCAAGTTGTTTTTGAGTTAAAGATACATAATTAAAATTTTCATAAAATATAAAAAAACATCGTCCGATACACTAAGTTCCCGTTGTGCATGAGATACGGGGAGAGACTGGATCACAAGGATCTATTATACACATGGGCGAAGCTAGTAATTTCCAAGGGTGGTCAGAATGTGGCTTTGCCACTGATTATACACAACCTTACTCTGTATTTTCAGCAAGAAGTTGTTTCACGATTCAAACGAGGAAAAATTTAAAAGTAACCATATTTACAACTAGCCGTTCAAAAATAGCCCAATTTCAAAAGTAATCGAAATTTAGTCACTTTTCATGTCTGGGCGAAAACACTATTTAAAACCCGAAAAATACGCTAGTATATTATATTGGAGTTCCAGCATTAGTATACTTGAACTCCAACATATTATACTGAAATTTCAGGATAAGTATGCTTGAACTCCAGCATAATATGATGGAATTCCAACATAATTACACTAAAACTCCATCATAATATACTGGAATTCCAACAAGTATATCGGTCTGCATAATACACTGGAGTTTGGAGCACCAGTGCTCCAGTCTGCAATATATTATACTGGAGCCAACAAAGTATACCGGTCCAGCATAATATGCTGGAGTTCATACACATGTGCACCGAACTTCAGTATATTATGCTGGACCTATCTCTGTTGCAGCAAAATAGTGGCTATTTTTGAATGACCAATCTGAAAACTAATTATACCGTGCTATTTTAACTTTATACCCGAGGTCCAAGGGAAAATTTTAAGTAAATTTATAATTTACGTTAGTTAATTAAATAGTCAAATAATAATAGTGTCACAAAATAAACTAGTAGTAGAAGAGGGTATTTAATAAGACTTAAAGTAAAATAAAAGGAAAAAAGAAAAGAAAAAAAGGCCGCTACATCGCCCTCTTTTTTCCCCTTCATCATTTCCTTTGAGCTACAGTAATAGACCTTTCATCGTCCTCGTTTATACTCTTCACTTCCCCCCAAACAAATTATTCTTCTGGGTCTCAAACGATGGTTACTTTAACTTTCTGTTGAGTAAGTTACAAATCCAAGATTTTCCTTTTTTATTTTATTTCTGTACATAACATAAACTGTGTGTATATTTATTTTTTACTGTGTGGATTTACTTAGAGACAGTGAAAATATATTCGGGCACTCACTTTAGCACTTGGGTTTTTTGAATCTTTAAAAAATATGGACTTTTCTTGAAATTATTGTGTCTTTTTTGAGTTTGGGTTTTTTAGATCTTGGCTTGTTACTGTTTATGTGTTATGCTGCTAGGTTCTTGTTCTGAATCTCAGATTTGTAAAAGATTTAATTTTTTCTTTTTTTAAATAAAGCAAAATGGGTGCTTAAAGATTAATATAGCTGACCCCAACTTGTTTCAGATTGAAGTTTAGTTGGTTGATTGGTTAATGTTCAGTAAATGGTTATGTGGAGTATTTTGACTTAGTTTGACTTATTGTTTGTTTAACTGCTTTTTGCAGGTGAAATTTGTGGTTTGAAAGTTAGGGTTTTTAGCTTTAATTTAGTGTGGTTCTGTTTACTGAATTGGGTCTGCTTTTCTTGGTTTCTGCCTTTTTTGGTTTAGTTTTACTGGATGTGAACTTAGAAGTCAGAAGTTTAAAAGATTTTAGGGATTTTAGTATCTTGAAGTTTTACTTGTGGCTGTTAGACATTGCCCCTAGTTTGATTGTTGGAATGCCGGGAAAGGAAGATGCCTCGGCTGGTGGGGCTGATGGTGGTTCTCAGGAGCCATGCCAACTGATAAATGGTCGGAGTAGAATGTACTGGCGGTCAGCATCATGGTCGTCTTCGAGGACTTCACTGCCTCCGCTGAACCCGGATATTGATAGAGATGGATTGGATCCTAATAATTCGCAGGGTAGGAGGCCTCTAACCCCTAGATCACAACATACTTTCAAGGCTAGGTCATGTCTTCCACCTTTGCAGCCGTTAGCAATTGCTCGTAGAAGTCTAGATGAGTGGCCGAGAGCAGGGTCTGATGATATTGGAGAGTGGCCACTTCCTTCTACTCCAAGTGGGAGGGATTCGAGTAGCAACAGTGAGAGGCTTAAGCTGGATTTGTCTAACATACATAGAAATCCAGAGATGAATGGCGGGCTTGTGAGAAGAGAAAAGATTGCTTTCTTCGATAAAGAGTGTTCAAAGGTGGCGGATCACATTTATCTTGGTGGGGATGCAGTTGCACGAGATAAGGATATACTAAAGCAAAATGGGATTACCCATGTTCTTAACTGTGTGGGCTTTGTATGCCCCGAGTATTTTAAGTCTGATTTCGTGTACCGGACATTATGGTTGCAGGATAGCCCGTCAGAAGATATTACGAGCATTCTTTATGATGTTTTTGACTACTTTGAAGATGTCAGGGAGCAACATGGAAGAGTTTTTGTTCATTGCTGCCAAGGGGTCTCTCGGTCAACCTCGTTGGTTATTGCTTATCGTATGTGGAGAGAAGGACAAAGTTTCGACGACGCCTTTGAGTATGTAAAGGCAGCAAGAGGTATTGCGGATCCAAATATGGGTTTTGCCTGCCAGTTGTTACAATGTCAAAAAAGGGTTCACGCCTTTCCTTTGAGCCCAAGTTCATTGTTGAGGATGTACAGAGTTGCACCTCATTCTCCATACGATCCTTTGCATCTCGTCCCAAAAATGTTAAATGACCCCTCTCCGTCAGCATTAGATTCCAGAGGTGCATTTATTATACATATACCTTCTGCGATATATGTTTGGATCGGTAAGAAATGTGAAACAATCATGGAAAGAGATGCCAGAGGGGCTGTCTGCCAGATTGTACGTTACGAGAAAGTGCAGTGCTCGATCATAACGGTTACAGAAGGTGAGGAACCTTTGTACTTCTGGGATGCTTTCTCCAATTTCCTGCCGTTGATGGACAAATTAAAGAATGGAGGGGATGTTGTTGACTCATCAAGTAAGGTCTGTCCAGGGGACAGAAAGGTGGATAGGTACAATGTTGACTTTGAGATTTTCCAGAAAGCTACTTCAGGCGGCTTTGTGCCTCCTTTTGCGTCATGTGAGACTGATCATGAAACCCGCCTTCCCGTTAGAGAAAGTTCTTGGAGCATGCTAAGGCGAAAGTTTGTGTCGGGGAATATGAGGGATTTTGTCTTTTCATCAAAGTCAGGCATCTCTAGAATCTATCCTGATTCTATGTTTATAACATTAGATAATTGTGCAACTAAACAGCTACATTCTTCATCTATGTTGTCCTCATCGTCTACGTGTTCATCTTCTTCGCCATCTACAATATCCTTATCTTCAACGTCATCTTCGTCTTCATCATCATCAACCTCGTCACCTCCTTATCTCTCTCCGGACTCTATCTCGTCTGATTCGAGCATCAATTCAAAATGTCTGTCTGATTCTCCGGTGGTGTCACCTTCAGTTATCTCTTGTGCAGATTTAACTTCTTCAACTCCATCTAACTCGAGTGTGTCTGTTCTCCCCTCCAAGATTTCTCCACAGTCCATATCTAAAACTTCAAAGTATATTGATGTCAACTTCACTTCCCAGGCTTCTTCACAATCATCTCCTGTGTTATCTAAAAAGTTTCCCCTTTCTATTGCGGAGCGGAGAGGTAGCTTATCGAAGTGTCTCAAGCTGCCAATGCTGACTGATGATTTTGAGAGGAAAGCTGGTCCTCCGAAGAGTGTTTCCAATGAACAAGGCCATGGCATTGGCATAGCAGAAGTGATAAATAATTTTTCAAATGAATCATCTACTTTGGGAGAGATTTTACAGTCCCCACAAGAGATAAATGGGACTAAAATTGATGAACTGCACAGGTCTTTAGGTACTTTAAGCATTGCTAATCCATCTGATAAAGAAAGTGATTTGTTTAGTGGCTTTCATGAGTCGCGGGAGGAAACACCATGCAATGAAAGGAGCTGCATGGCTGTTTCAAATGGAATTGCGGATACCGGTGCAGCATCTTGTTACCTAGTGCAACCAGTTGTATATCGTTGGCCTGGCTTGGAGAAACTTGCTAGTTGTAGCGTCGATGATTTGGATTCTAAGGGTGCATATATTTTCATTATTCCGACTTCAGGTTTTGGAAAAGATGCAGGTAGAACTGTCTATGTTTGGGTTGGAAGGTCTTTTAGTTGTGAGGCTAGCAAGATTCGGCAAGTAAACCGCAAAGGGCTTGATGATCAAGGAGAGATCGACTGGAAAGAGGCTGCTACTGATGTTCTTCATCATATGGTTTTGCCAATTGACACTAACATTAAGGTATATCTCTAGTTCATACTCTTGTACTATTGTTGTTGCTTGGTTTCTTGATCTAAGTTCTAGAGCCTCTTCTGTTCTCAATGTTTTCATGTATGTTCTTTCTTTGTTTCAGCCACTCGTAGTTTTTTGATATATGTTCTGTGTTTCAATTGTAACATCCCATCCCCCCCTCCCCCCTCCCTCCCCCCCAAAAAAAAAGAAACAAAATGAAAGCATTTATATAGTAATATGTGGTTAGAATCAGGAAATTGCTCGTCATCCTTCACCTTTGAGCTTCTCTAGCTTTTAGTTTTTTTTCTGATCATTCTGTAATTTTTGGTTAATTTAGCATAAGATATAGAGCCCGTTTGGATTGACTTAAAAAAGTTGGCTTTCAACAGAAATAGATTTTAAGCCAAAAAGCAATGTTGGGGCTGCCCAACTTATTGCTTTGGCTTGTTTTAAGCAGTTTTAAACTTATTTTAAGCACTTTTTAACTTTGCCAAACACTGAAAAGAGCTTGAAAGCGCTAAAAAGAGCTTAAAAGCTGATTTGACCCGCTTAAATGCCATTCCAAACACCCTCATGTTTTCTTATATGATGCCTGTAGTCTTCTGGCCCCCATACCACAGCGTTCTAAGAAAAGTGTTTTGTGCTTGTCCTTGATTATTTTTCTTATGAAGGCATATTTTAGCACTGAATTCAGTGCGAAGGTCGTCGTTGCTTTTGATTGATGGGTTAATTAATAGCATGGGTACTTCATCTAGTGGATATAGAGCATTTGGTAATGTTACAAGAATTCAGAGTTGAAACTGCATGTTATGTTCGTGGAAAAGCAGAAGCGCAATTTACATGTCCTTACAATTCCCTCTTCTATATTTATTTAAGATTACTATCATATAATAACTTTGCTAATTTGTTGGTTGCACAAGCGCTCACAAGTTGCAAAAGATGTGTATTTTGCTTGTGTTCCCCCTTCGTTTTTCTTTTCTTTTTTCTTCTATTTAGGGGATTTCGAGTTTTTTTTTTCCTGTGGTATGATGTGTTTTTTCTCAATGTTCAACTAGGTTGTGAAAGAAAATGAAGAACCGGTTGAGTTCCTAGCATTGTTGAGTTCCCGGTAATGCTAACATCATTGAGGACGCATCAAGAATTCCAGTAGATCACCGCCTCTTTCTTATGTTTTCAGCTTCCACAATTTTCCTGCAACATTTTCTAGCTTTTGAGTAAAGTCCGCCTGACTATAATGTGGAGGTATGTATCCAAAATACTTCTACCAAACAAACGGCATTTAGCTTGGCTTGAGATTTTTGGGAACTACTTTCTTACAAAACAAAAGGAATTCTTCATTGTTATCTAGAAGAAAGCTCTTTAAGATTTGGATTATGATGTTATCTTTTGATCATTCAGACATCCACTGGGGAGTATGCCGTTGTTTATTTTACTTAGAGGAGTTCAAAGTCATGTTTTAATACCAAAAGCAAAGTCAGTCACAGAACCAAAAAAAGAAGAAGCAAAAGCATAGTCGGCATAGTTACCTTAATGTGTTTGAAATAATAATTGCCCTAGGAAGGGAACCTTGGCATAATTGGTAAAATTGCTGCCATATAACGAGGATGTCACAGGTTCGAGTTTGGAAACAACCTCTTGCAGACATGCAAGGTAAAGACTCCGTACAGTAGACCTTTGTGGTCCAATCCTTCCCCGGACCCCCCGCATAGCGGTAGCTTAGTGCACCCGGTTGGCCTCCCCCCACTCAGAATCCATTTCACATCTCATTCTTTTATTTTTAGTATGTTCCAAAAAGAATGACATGTTTTTACATTTGAAGACTATTAAACTTTAAACTTTCCATTTTTCCTTAAGAACAAGCTCATGCAGCGATAGAAATGGCACGGTATGTTTAAGACCACTAGTTCTAATGTACATTTGTTATGTGCCAAGAGTCGGTCTTTCTTTCTTGAACTACGTTCGGTCATTATATTAATGTGGTTGAAATAATCATAAGTTGTCTTTGTTGCTCAAATTTTTGCTGTTTCTACTGCAGGAGGCTGATTTAGAAGTTGTCAGAGGTGGTTTAGCTGAGAATGTACATGTACAGTGCTGAACACCCGATGAGCTTAGAGGCAATTTGCTGACTTAACTTTCATTGTACATTTGCCATGACTTAGAATTTTAGAAATTTCAAAAGGCAGTTTAGGCAAAACATAGTTCTTATTTTATATTTACTTCCTCCTTTCTTTCTCTGTACATTGCTTTTATGCCAATGATGTGCAAATTTGTTGTTGGTTCCAAGCCAGTTTAAAGATAAGATGGTATCTAGTATTTTATAATCATCACTTATTCCAAACTTAATGATAAAGTTATTATCCTATGTTCAACTGGTGAATGTGTTTGATCAATTTTTGACTAGCTATATGCTAAATACATTCAAATATGGAACAAGTAGGCAGCTCCGAGCCTGCGATTAATATTTATTTTGGGTATCCGCTTTCGCTAATTAGGATTCACACTGCATAAGGCCTTTAAAGAAGGAAGCGCTCGATACCTGGATTTTTCCTTCTTAGGGTTCGAACCTGAGATTTCTGATTAAGGGTCCAAGAAGGAAGCGCTCGATACCTGGATTTTTCCTTCTTAGGGTTCGAACCTGAGACTTCTGATTAAGGGTGGACGGTTTACATCCTTCTCATAACAACCCTTGGCAGTAAATCAGTAGTGAATGTTATACTAAGGGCGTGTTTGGTAGGAGAGAAAATATTTTTTATGGAAAATATTTTCTTTGAAAATGAATGATTTTATCACTTATTTTTTCTTGTCTGGTTGGTGAATGAAAAGCTTTTTTCGGAAAATATTTTTAGTGTTTGGTTACATAGTAGAAATATATTTTAGGAAGATAATTTCTTATCCTACTCTCCTTAGTCCTTACCCCCATTTCCTGTGCTCTCCCCCTCCCCTGCAAATATCCAATGTTTTGACTCTATTTTCATCAATAATTTAATTATTTTTCTAAAAATTCACACAAACCTAAAATAACTAATGTGCTGTTTTTTTTGTGCAAAAATAATGTTGAAATTTGTTCTCCATAGCTAAAAAGAAAATACTATGTTTTTAGTAAAAAAAAAGTATTCTTTCTACAATAAGAAAATAAGGTACCTATTTTGTTGAAATAAAAGAAAATACTTTTTCCACATCATGAAAATAATTTACTCATTTTGTTGAAATGAAAGAAAATACTTTTTCTACGTCACGAATAAAGTAATCCTATTTTTGTTAAAATGAAAAAAATACATATTTATATATAATGAAAAGAAAATGTTCATTTGTGAAATGAAAACAAAAAGTACTTTATCTATAAGATGAAAAGTAAGTGCTATTAATAATATTTCTATTTAAGATTGGGTAGGGAGGGGTCGGTGGGGAGTGGCGATGGGATGGGGTTGGGGGTGGGTAGATTGGAACGAGGAAGATTGAAAAAGAGTTTTGAAAAATATTTTTTCTTCTCTTGATAAGAATTTTTTTTTTAAAAATATTTAAACCAATCAAACATGAGAAAATTAAAAAATTATTGCCAAGTTTTAGAAATGAATCAGAAATTCGATAAATCTGCGAAGCAGCAGGCACACCCGCATAGATATGATTGTATCTAAAAGACGTTATCTCATAATATTGTAACTTAAATTTTGGTAAAGTCATATTAACAATAAAGGAGTGATTAGTGAAAGTGGGAAAGATTACAGACAAACAAAGTTATAGAGTAATGAATTAATAGAGATGAATTCAGCTTTTCATTTCTTCATCATCTTGGAGTTAATTACTCCATCCGTTTCAGTTTAGATGACATATTTCATTTATCAAAAGTCAAACTGTATGAGTTTGACCAATATTTTAAAATATATTTTCTTAGCGTATTGACATAAGAAAAACTGTAACTTACAGTACTTTTCTTGTTGTTTTTGTATATCTAAATTTTAATTTTAAAATATGAAATTGAACTAATTTAATTTATGTTTAATCAAATTAATTTATAATAATCGAAATGTGTCATCTTACTAAGTAAAAGCTTCTGTTTCCATAACCGGCAGTTGAAATGTATAGTCATGGACCAAATTGTAGAGTTGGCCGAACCTAGATTACACTTATTAGCTTTTACATTTTAAAACGGAGGAGTTAAAGGATATATTGAGGGAAATATCTTCAAAATAAAGTTACATCTAGAAACCTATAATATGTATATATTCACTGAATATATTAAAAAGAAACTTTCGGATTATTTATAAATCCCTTAATTTTTCAACTAAGAATTCACATGATTTATTTGGAAATTGTAGAATTCTGCAAACCACAAACGTCCGAATTATACAATAACATAGTTGTGGTTTTGCCTTTTTGTTAGCATTGTCGACTTGTAAAGATAATAAAAAATAATAGTAATACTTTTTTTGGCCAGTGTACCACATCGCCAAGCAACTCATTAAGGAAGTATTTATTTATCAGTAAAGTTGAATGGATACGACCTTACTTGAACAGGATCTGCTCTATAGGCTCGTACCACTGTATCATTGAATTCTAAAAAGACAGAAAATCAAGTCTGGTTGATGAGGCATAACTATTGGACTAGAGCATCATTAACAGCCCCTATGGTCCTGGGGTTGGTCTAACGGTTGTCTCACATACTCTTAACTTTTTTTTATTTTTGCTATAGTTGACGTAACTGGTACTTATCTATAATATATCCTTGTGGTTCGATCCTCTCGAAACCCCGAGGCATGACTATTGGATTAAAGCATCATTAACAGCCCCTATGGCCCTGGGGTTGTGGTGTCGTAGATGATCGTTCTTAGATCCAACGATGGCGTTGGGATGGTCTAACGACTGTCTCACAGACTCTTTATTTTATTTTTGCTATAGTTGGCGTAACTGGTACCTGTCTATAATAGACCCTTGTGGTTTGACCCTTCTCGAAACTCCGCGCATAGCATGGCCCTCAGGTTGAATACGCGTATTCAAGCTAACCTAACGCCTATATTCCTATTAAATTAGGATTAATAAGAACGCATTTATAATTCATGTATAATAACCAAGCAAGACGATTAGGTATATTCCTATCCTAACCGCAAATTCGCTCCTCCTTAGAGTTAAGATCTTGATCTACTCAATCTTATATACTATCTAGAATTCCCTCTCCCGAGTTCAATCCTAGATTCGTAGATAGTATTCAATTGGTGATCAATCAATCAAATAACTAAGTGCATGATTGAATAAATTAACTAATATGATAAAATAATAAGAACAATTCAAGCTTCAACCCTCAACCTTCATGTAGCACCCAACACCTCTAGAACAAATAAACTATGAAACTAAAAGAAGAGAAGAGAAAAAGAACTAGTTAGAAGCCTCCTCCAAGCGTGATGTGTATTCCTCCACGTGAATTCCCCTTCAAAGTATGTTAGATCTCTCCCGAGTGGCGTCCTCCGCCTCCACAAATAAGTTTAGTCTTGCTTTTATGCGTGTTGGGTAGGTCTAGGATCAAAATAACCGTGTCCCGAGCGAAATTTGAGAAAATTTAAGTCATTGGCGCCCTGCTCAGTGCCAGGCGCTGTCCGTAGCGCTGCCAAATTGAAGCTACTATTTTGGTTCCATAGGTAGGGATGGGCGCTTCTTGTGGCGCTACACTGCCCAACTTTCTTGTTTTCATCCGTTTTGGCTCTAATTTTGCACATATCGCCCCAGATTGCTTCCGGATCATTCCTACACATAAATATACATCAGATTAATGTAAATCAACACATTTCACATCCTAAATCCACGAAACAAAAGTAAATATGAAGCTATATACATAGGGGACAATGATAAGTCAACAGAAGTACATAATGAAGCTGCTGAAGACATTCGACATGGAAGGATAAAATCAGTGATACTCCCATTACCACAACCACTTGTCTGGACATGGATGAACCTGGTTCCTCTGTGAATGAGACCATGTATAAAGGTATCATAGGGTCACTCCTGTATCTTACAAAAAGTAGAACATATATTATTTTTAGCGTGGGACTTTGTGCGAGATTTTAATCTAATCCAAAGGAATCCCATCTGAAGGTTGCCAAGAGAATCCTCAGATATCTCAAAGGAACACAAGACCTGGGGGTTCTTTACTATCCCTCAGGAGACAATTATGATTTAATGGGGTATGCTGATCCTGATTATGCTGGCTATCTGGTGGATAGGAAAAACACTTCTGGCATGGAACACTTTCTAGGTTCATGTCTGATCTCATGGGGTACAATAAAATAAAACTCAGTGGCCCTTTTAACCGCAGAAGCTGAATATATGGCGACTACCTCTTACTGCGCTCAACTGTTGTGGATTAAGCAGTAGCTGGAAGATTATGGTGTGTTTTCTAATTGCGTGCCCTTACTATGTGACAACACCAGTGCTTTTCAAACCAAACACTCTATTCTTCCAACAATTCTCACTATACTTTACCATGTCTGAAAATCAAGAAACCCAAAATACTCCAAGCATCGTCCTCACTGTGTTTTCACCCGTTAAAGCACCAGTGATAAAGCCTACACTCCCTACTCCAACTAGTCAAAAACCTAAGTTAGAGTCACAACCATCTACTATTTCCTCTCCAACCTAGTCAAGTATTAGTTCTCATCAAAGTCGCAAAACTTTGACTCCCAAGAAATTTGTGGCTGCAACCTCTCCTTCTGCCTAGCCGTCAAAAATGGTTGAAGAAAATACAGTGGAGTGAGAAGAAAATCAAGAAATTTCTAGTCGAATAGTTGAAGAAAGTTTTGAGAAACAACAGGGTGTGGGTCATAACAATGATAAATCGGCAATGACAACCCCACGCCTTGATTCTACAGGTAATGCTTTTCCTAGCCTTCTGAAGTTACTTTGGAGTTATAAGAACAAGAGGCTATAGAAAATATGTTGTCAATAGCTTTTGAGGGAAGTGTGGTTGGATATTATGAGGGTGTGTTTGAAATCAATGGGTCTTAGGGGGAAGATAATGGTACACCGGTAGAGGGTGGGGAAATGGTACCTGTTGAAACGTTGGCACCTGACAGTACTACTGGGAACCAACTGAGAGACCTGATCCCTCCGCCCATGAGGAGCCATCTATTTCTACTTGGGATAAAACCCCTAGTTCCCTATAATAACCCCAGGTCAGTACTGATCCTGCTCCCTCTCCTAATTTCTATGCTGAGCCATTATTAGTTGTTGTTCCTGAGACAAGATCTCTGTCTGAGGAGGAGAATGAGGATAGTGAAGAAGATTGTGACAAAGTGGCTGTTGCGAGCTTTATTAGTGCTAGGAGTAGAAAGGTAACTCCTAGGAGTCAACTCCTAAGAGACCTATAATTGAGGCCAACCCTGCACTACTATTGAGTAGTGAGAGAAGTCAAAGCAGCTTTTACCCGATTTATGGTCGGGATCGATTTCCACATGGAGCTAGATATTAGAGTTGGGTGTCTATCTAAAGTGGAGTTGTGTATTTTCTCCAAATTGCACTTCTACACATTTTTTGTTTTAATTATGATTCTAATTTATGAAACTACAATGCTCAATTAAACAAAAATAAGCTAGCATAAAACTATTGTGAGTTGTTCAAATGATTAAAAGACACTAGGGTAGTGACTTTTGCCTAGGTGATCAATTGACAGATTCTTGAGTCTAAAACTAGATTGTCACATTTGGGGAGTATGATATAACCATTACTCAATTCTACTCACTCTATACCTCTCGGTAGTTGGAGTGATTTTGCTAGGATTGACTTTCTCAAGACCAATTGGGATATGTAAATTTGCACAAGCAATTAAGGTTCAAGTCGGATATTACGATCTCTATTTAACCCTTTAATTGGGGCTATCAATTCTCTTTAGTACGATCCAATTTCTTGCTAGACTAATTTTAGAGACTTAGGCTCTCTTTCTCAAGAAGATCCAAAGTCAACTAAATACAAACTAGTGTTTGCAATCACTAATTCAACAATTAAACATGAAATTAGCCCAAATATCAAACACCTATAGTCAATCAAGCCCTAAAACTCAAGACCCATCAATTACCCACATTAGGGTTGAGCCACAACCCTAGCTGATGGGTCTAGATACTCATAATTAAAGAGAAAAACAGATAAATAGATGAAGATACACTCATAATAATTAATTTCTAAGAAGAACTTGAAGATTCAATGGTGAAATTAAGCTAAAATTACTCAAAATAGCAAAATAAACCAAGTCACGAGTGCAGCTCTACGTACAAAACTATCTGAAAACCTAAAAATGGGAACAAAATCTATTTATACTAGGATAAAAATCTCAGACAATAATACCCCTGCAGGGCTAAAAATCATGTGTGGCCGCACTAAGGCTCTTGACTTGAAAATCTTGCTCTTTGAACTTGGGCAAAGCGGACCGCGCAGAATCGAGTACGGTCGCGGTGGCTTCTAGTGCAGTCCGCATGAAATGGAGCGCGGACCGCATTGTGCTTCAAACTTGGAAATAGAAACTACCTGAACCTTCTCTCAGCGGATCGCACTAAATCGAGTGCGGCCACATTGATCCCAGTGCAGACCGCACAAAACCTTATGCAGCCTCATTGCCTTTTTACTTGAATAACAGCCTCACTGAACCTCACTTGTACGGACCGCACAGAATGGTGTGCGCACTGGCCATGTTTTGCCTGAGTTTTGTCTTATCTTGGTACTTGTGCAAGTTTCACTCCTTTTTGAGCTCATATTTGACATCTTATCACCTTGTTGATCAAACCTGTAATGAAGCACAACTTGTGAGCCTTTTGGACTATTTTGCACATATTTCTAATAAAAACTTAAGCAGGAAGGAGTATAAATGTATCAAAATTCCTAATTATCAACCTACCACTAGGTTGCAGAATAAGGAAGCCCTTGAGTCGGTCCTAAGGAAAAACAAAGAAGAAAAGAAGAAGAGGAGATTGGTAAAGGATGGAAAGGCTGTAAATGAGAAGTTAGTGCCTCCAGCACTAGTTGTTGACATTGATGATGAGGTGACTGAGGAATCTGGTTCCTTAGCTCGTAAGTCCTCAAAGAAACCTACAGTTCCAAAAGTCCAAGAGAGAGTCTTCTATGAGTGAGATGGGTGTGAGCAATGTTGAGGGTCAAAAATATAGTGAGAGAGTGGCTAAGGAGTCTGCTGAAAGAGTGGTTGAGGAGTCTGTTGAGAAGGTGTCCAAGAAATCTATAGAAAAAGGGAAGAGTGAGAAAATTAGTGAAAAAGAAGGCTGGTGCTAGTGAGGAACCTTATTCCTCAAAGAAGGCCAAGGTTGGTGAAACCCAAGATGTTGGAAGGGAAAATTTGATAAACCAAAAGGTGCTGTAGGGCCGCACATTTCCCCTGATATTCTTGACCTGTCAGGAATGCACCAACTGGCTGATATATGCGAATTCCTACAGTGGACCCATTTGTTCATAGTGACAATCCCAAAGTTCATGAGGCAGAAATTCGTAATTTCTATGTTGACTTCTTCACATTTGAGGATGATAACATTTTCCTGAAAGTGAATGGTGTTGATTTTGTGATGTATACTACTGTTATGTAAACCATTTTGGGTGTGCGTACCAAAGGAATGTCCTCTATTATGGGAACCTGCTCTTCAAACATCAAAAATTCCATCTTGAAGGATAAGGCAGTACAATAAGAGGAACAAGTACACAAAAGGTCCCTCCTTTCAGTGTACCAACTGCTGTTTGAAATGGTGAACAAAGTTCTGCTTTCACATGCAGAAAGAAGATCCATTACGTCACAAGCAGACTTGGTTCTCATGGAAGCACTGGATGGTTACACTACTATAAACCTTCTCGGTCTTATGATAAAGCACATGAAAAAAGTGGCAGAGTTCAAGGGTGGTAATCACGGGCTGCCATACAGGTTCCTCCTAACTAAGATTTTTGAATTCTTCAAAGTCCTTTTGGGAAAAGCTAAAGCGGGTACTCGTAAGCAAACCTTCTCCAAGACCACCCTCAAGGAGTGTGAGTTAATTGATAGGAGTGGAGGGACAAACAACAATTCTACTATCTCTCAGCTGATAAATGCTCAGAACAGCACCGCTGAAAAGATAAGGAAGTTGAAGACACAAAATGCCATTCTCGAATGTCAGCTCAATCAGGCCTAGAAGGAACCTGGTCCCAGTAGTTCCCAAAGCATAGAGGTTGCCCGTCCAAAAAAGGAAAATGCTTACCTCAGGAAACAGGTTGAGTACCTGAAAGAGAGGTTGCTCAACGAGTAGGCATCAGCAAATAACCGCATGGATATCCTTCTTAGAACTCTTTCCTCCTTATATGGGTCTTACCCTGCTAGTGCTCCTTAAAAGTTGTTCCCTTCCCAGTGTCAAGTTCCTAGTTTCTGTCCTCTATTTCAGTTTCCTATTTTAATTTCTAAGTGTTTCACTTTTATGTCTGGTACCTTTTTGTTGTTTATATTTAGTGGATGTTTTTGGTAAAAATGGAACTGCTCCCTATTTTAGTTCCAAAATTAATGCAAAATTTGTCCTTTTGCTGTGCATGGCTTGCTCTTTTGTTATGTTTTTAGTCATGTTTGTATACACACATGTGGTATGCGTTAACCAAGCTAGACTTCTTTTTGCTTATTGCCTGCTACGACTCTTTTTATGATGCCAAAAGGGAAAAAATTAATTGGTGGGGGAACATATTTAGGGGGAATACAGGAAATATGTATGCTATTCTGGTTCTTAGGGGGAACTCAATCATAAGTTTGTCATTGATGGGTAACATATTTAGAGGGAATACAAAAAATACGTATGCTATTCTTGTTCTTAGGGGGAACTTCAATTATAAGTGTGTCATCGTCAAAAAGGGGGAAATTGATAGGTTATATGCATCCTATTATGTTTTGATGATCTAACAAACTTAAGATAAGAACCGGATGAGGAATATGTTACACATCCTCAAGTACTTAATAATGACAAGTCTCAAGCTGGGGACGTGGTTCAACTCTTCAGAGTCAGAGAAACAACAGAGGGAACATATGGACACCAATTCCCTTGATGACTGTATCAGACCCCTCGATAGCTGTAAAGTAGCTACCTATACACGCAACAGCGCAGCCAATGCAACAGTCAACTTTTTGGAGAATGCCCTTGTACCAAACATGCTTGCATCATTCAAGTGATGTCACCTATGCAATATTGACATTGAAGAAAAGGTAAATTATCACACACACATTCAAGAATCAATCAAGCATTCTCTTAAGTGATCAATCAATCTGGCAAGTGATTCTCAAGGGCATCAAGAACAAAGAACAACATAACGATGGACAAGTTCCATGTATTGAGTCATTACATGTTCTTAGTTGTGATGCACCTTTGTTAAAGTACTTTACTTGTAATTTCTACTTACCTTAGTTAGAAGCATTTTGTAGCAAACCTTTGTAAAATCATGAACTATTGTATTTGTGTCATGGCTAGAGTTAGTCGAGCTGTAAGCTTTGTAATAGAGTTATTACAAAGGGGCTTGTAATAGAGTGTTTCCCATTAGTGAGGGATTAGGGGGTTAATTCCTTGGTTACAATAGACCGTAATATGAAGTTTGCTAAGTAGTAAAGTTGAAATACTATAAGGATAGGTCGTGGTTTTTAATCCCGTGAGCTGAGAGTTTTCCACGTAAAACTCCATTATGTCATTTACTTACTGCAGTGTGCGTGTGTTTTGTGGGAACTAACAGAGAATATGGTTCTCTATATAGTTTGGTGGGCCCTTAATTTATATTAATAACTAATTCCGAAATAATTAATCGTGGTATAACTTGACCTGTATTATTAACGTTACGCTTTGTTAAACTAAGCAGCAGGAGTAGGAGAAATACTGTCAGTCATGATTTGTTATTAATTTCATCTTTTAATACAGAGAGAAATATGCACAAGGAAGATGCGTAGTGCTTGGTCAAAGGTTGAGTTACATATTAGATGTGGTAACCATGGGAAGTCTCTGAAAACTTCAAATCCAATATTGATATGCAAATCGAAGAACGATCACTCAGTCCCACATAGTTAAGTGGAGAAGATAGAAGAGTGGTAAGGAGATACGATAAAATAAGGCCCAGGACAACTGGGAAACATTCTTACCTGGACGGGGTTAACAGAGTTCAAGAAGATCCATGGCCTGGGCTAGTGACCTCCGTGTCACTTCGGAAGGGTGCCCGCCTAAGGTAAGCCCAAATGGTCGAGCCTATGTCATAATTTGTGGCAGCGGGGGTCTGCGTTCGCGTGGCCTCTACCCAAATCAGAGTATAATTCTTTTTTGAGATTCATTTATAAGCTTATGATTTATGAATTGGTTGAGCATACATTCTCAATAGTTTATGTTTTCACCATTTCCAGTCACCTCGTACTACTCAATGCATCTTTTATGAAGAAACTTTAGAATTTATATCCTTGAATTTTTCAGATATCACAAGAATTAAATGGAATATGATTACTCGGAATTTCTGTAGCCAGTAGCCACAAACGTTAAAAAAGGAGGAAAAGAAAACAAAACAATAGAAAAGAAGCATCGTTCAAATAAAGAATAGGAAGTTTCAGCGTTTTTGGTACTTTATGTTTTCTCCTTATGTACGACATCGCTAAGCTACCAGGGCAGGGAAGTATTTATATATTGCTGCAGCAACTTGGATGGACGCGACCTTACTTGAACAGGATCTGTTCTACAGGCTCGTACCACTATATCCTTGAGTTCTAAGGAGACAGAAAACCAAATCTGGTGGATGAATCGTGGCCGTTAGACCAGAGCGTGGTTAACAGCTCCCATGAAATAAAAGACATATGGAACATGACAGGAAAATTTACGTGGCAATCACTAAATATAGGAGAATAATTAAGACCACAAATACTTCAAGGAAGTAACAAGTAATACTTGCCAAGTTTAGGGGTTTTAATGTGTTTTGCCTTTAATTTTTATGAACCGATAATTTATAGCTCTAGAAATATCTATGGTTTATTTTAGACAATAAATTCCAAAAGTCTTCCGTTCTTTGTTAAATTACGTGTCTAGTCAAATATGTTCACATAAATGAAAACCGAGGAAGTAAAAAAACACAATTTACTTAATATTTTGATACATGTCTAAATATAAAGATTAACATACGCGTTGTGTTGGACACCATCACGACCGGGATTGGCGTCGTGACAAGTTGGTATCAGAGCCTAGGTTACTAGGCCTCATGAGTCATGAGCCGGTTAGTAGAGTCTCGCGGATCGGTACAGAGATGTCTATATAGCTCTAAAAATATCTATGGCTTATTTTAGACAATAAATTCCAAAAGTCTTCCGTTCTTTCTTAAATTACGCGTCTAGCCAAATATGTTCACATAAATGAAAATCAAGGAAGTAAAAAACATAATTTACTTAATATTTTGACACATGTCTAAATATAAAGATTAACATACGCGTTGTGTTGGGCACCATCACGACCAGAATTGGGGTCGTGACAAGTTGGTATCAGAGTCTAAGTTACTAGGCCTCATGAGTCATGAGCCGGTTAGTAGAGTCTCGCGGATAGGTACGGAGACGTCTATATTTATCCTCGAGAGGCTGCAGAACCTTTAGGAAAAACTTCACTTTCTTGGAATTCTTATCATGCGCACTTGATTCAGCTTGAGATATAATTCTTGAAATTCCTTCCACATGGTCTGTATGCGCACGCGAGTGCTCAGTAGTATATGTGCCTTGATGGCTTGTGATTCCCCAATCGAGGGGCGAGATGTAATCTCCGTGAGTTCATGTTGGGCCAGTCAGGAAGACTTGAGGCCGGATCTTTGCCTATGGCTTGAGCACTAAGGTGCTGATTTTGCGAGCTAGTATTATGAACTTATATGATCAGTATTGTCCTTAATTGTGGGAATGGCGGCTTGATATTAGATGAACTATTAGGTGTTCGATTCCTATTGTGATCTGTTATGTAGCCCCAAGTTATGGGCATGTGAAGATAGTTTCGTATCTCCTAGTTGGAAAGTTAAGTACAATACTTGCGGCGGTATGAGTTCAGACTCGGGAAGACTAAATTGGTTGTATAACATATATGATGGTGGAAGGCATGCTGAAATACTGAATTGAGGTGAAGCAAGTGGGATATCTCCTGTGGGGTGTCCTTAAGTGGTATGATCCTTATGTGTAATTGAAAAGTATTTTATACTCCATTCGTTTCGATTTATGTGAACCCATTTGACTAGACACGGAGTTTAAGAAAAGAGAGAATGTGTAAAATGAAGCACATATATTTTGTGTGGCTATAAATCATTGCATAAATGTAAATTATTTCCAAATAGGGAAAGAGGTCATTATTTTTGCCATGGATGAAAAAGAAAATATGTTCACATAAATTGAAATGGAGGGAGTATGTGTTATCATTCGAATAAGTGCAACGCATGTCCATGTATCAATTTTTATAATATAATACATGTGGTATTGAGATTAATGTTGTTGATATACATTATGATACTTTATCGAGTTGTGGATGAGTTGTTAGGATGGTTTTGGTAATTCTATGGCAGGTGGATAGGCCCAATTACAAAGAAACTCCATCGAAATTTTAAAAAAATTTGGGGCTTAGTAAAAATTTTGTCGCCTAAAGAGTGGGCTTAACTATTGTGTGAATGAATGCAAGAATTGCAGAAGAGTTAAAATTTCTGATGATTCGTGTTTCCACAAACATGTGAAAGACTGAGTTTAATCTCACCATGATATTACGATAGCAATAGAGTATATGTGTTGTGATATATATGGCTTCGAGCTAAGTTTGGGCGGTTTCCATTGATTAGCTAATTGAGCAATTATGTGCTATGTTGGTTCTTTCTTAAAGTATACTGGCGAACCAGTTGTGGTTACATAAATTGAGCCAATAATGGCATGTGTGAAGGAAAATTTTGACAAAAGTTATACAAATACTAGGATGTCTTGAGCGGTTGTGGATAAAGAATACTCAGTGTATTGAGGAGAAAAATGGTTATTGGTATTTGAATGAGATTATATCCTGTGGTGTCAGGATGCTATTAAGGCACAAGTGGTTCTGTTCGTTAAGTCAAATAATTTGTAGTTTGGATAAGAGTGGATGACTCTTGAGAATGGCTTAATGTGTTCAAGATTCTACATGTAACACTCAAGTGTTTTAAGGTGGTGTATGTGACTAAAGACAATGTTTTCGATAAAAAAGGTCAAGACTTGTGGCATTTTATGTTGAGGATGAGATCCTATGTGTCGGTACTTGGATGGTAAAGGAAGCGAATTTAGATTCGCAGAAAGTTCTTCAAAATAAAGTATTGTGGAATGTGGTATTTCTAGGAAATATATGGGAGAGTATTCAGAGGCCTCTGAGTCTTAGACAGTGTAGGCTTATGTTCGAATCCCCTATAGTGAGCCTGAATTGAGGTATTGTAATGCTATAACAAGAGAGAATATCAAATTAATGATGAAACAAGAAGGAAATTGGATAAATAGAATAGCTTGATAATAAACCGAATTGGTATGGTAATGATATGATTAATTCTCTATATGTGTTCGAGGCAATGATTCATACAGGTATGGTGAAGCAAAGCTCTTGAGTGCTGGCAGTTTCCTCAGCTTGGTTAAGATAAAAGGATTCAGTCCTGGTAGTTTAGTTTGTACAACTGGAGTTGGCAGAGATGTTCTTGTTAGGTTTTACCGTAGTTTGAAGATGAATATATTTTTATGGGTATGTGAAGCATAAAGTGTGTAATGATTATTCTTCTAAACGAGATGAATGTTCTTGACTAGTTGGGTGCGTCGATATCTGCGATGCGTAAGGGAGATAAAAGTCCTCATGTATCCTAGTATGTTGTGGAGAATTGTAATTTGCATGATCAAGGTTTCGGTTCAGTTCATAATGGAGAGTCATAAACATTCTTAAGTAGCACGGACAACTACATGCGAGCAAAGAATCGATCTTCAGATGATCCTGTCGGGCATGCCGCCAGACATGGATATTGATTTTTGTATTTACCTGGTGCCGGGCACTCAGTCCATTTCCATTTCGCCATATCGTATGGCACCAGCGAAAGTTGAAAGAACTAAAGGATCAACTTCACGAACTCCTAGATAAGGGGTTCATTCAGCCTAGTCTGTCACCGTGGGTTGCACCGATTTTGTTTGTGAAGAAGAAGGATGGCACCATAAGAATGTGCATTGACTACAGGTAATTGAACAAAGTAACAGTAAAGAACAAGTATCCCCTGCCTCGTATTGATGATTTGCTCGACCAGCTTCAGGGAGCGAGGGTGTTCTCCAAGATTGATCTCCGTTCGGGCTATCACCAGTTGAAGATCAGGGATTCAGATAATATTAAGGCTACTTTCAGGACTAGATATGGGTACTATGAGTTTCTTGTTATGTCTTTAGGGCTGACTAATTCACCATCAACGCTTATGCATTTGATGAACAATGTATTTTGGCCTTATCTGGATTCGTTCATTATTATTTTCATCGATTATATTCTAGTGTATTCGCATAGTCAAGAGGAGCACACAGAGCATTTGCGAGTTGTATTGTAGAGATTGAGGGAGGAAAAACTTTATGCATAGTTCTCAAAATGTGAGTTTTGGCTCAGCTCAATGGATTTCGTGGGGCACGTGGTGTCCAACGAGGGTATTCAGGTCGATCCGAAGAAGATAGAGGCGGTTCAGATTTATCCTAGACCGTTCTCAGCCACAAAGATTCATAGTTTTCTTGGGTTGGTAGGCTATTATTGTTAGTTTGTTCAGTGATTTTCCTCCATTGCATCGCCCTTGACCAAGTTGAATCAGAAAGGTACTTTATTTGTATGGTCGGACGAGTGTGAGGAGAGCTTTCAGAAGCTCAAGATAGCTTTGACCACAACTCCAGTATTAGTTTTGCCATTATCTTCGGGGTCATATATTGTATTGTCACAACCCTAGTTCACTAATTATGAACACGTCATGACGGTACCGAGTCTTCGCGACCAGGTAAGCCTAACATTGTGGAAATAATAACATTTGCTGAATTTATAATCACAACTAAATAACCGGAGTAATGTATACAGTTGCCGCCTGGCACATACCTTTAACACTTTTGAAAGGTTAAGTGTGTACTATAATTTTTACCCTCAAAAAGTGCATAACAAAAATTTGACCTATAGTTCCGGTGATAATGTATGTTTTGCCTAAAGTATATTAAAAATGAGTAGAATTTTAAGTAATTTGAATTAATAATTAATTACGTGAGTAATTAATTAATTATAAAATAACGGGTCATTACCTAGTTAATTAATAAATTTTGGAGATAAGATTAAACCCCCAAAACGTGGAAGCCAATCCCTTCTCCAGAGTGTACTGTCAACAAAAGGTTTAGTTAACACGTGTATTAAAGGCATTTCACAGCAAAAGTTACACAGCAAGGTCATTTACAACACTTAGTCTTTATCATATTTGTCTAGTAGAGTTGATTCTATTTAGGCTATATGTTTCTTCTTTTGAAGAAAAAGTTTAGGGTAGTCATTTCTGGCATATGTTGTAGTTTACTGCTTTATTGGAGTTTCAAATTGAAATATAACCTTTATTTCTAGCATGCTCTGTGGTTCCATGTCATGGCAAAGGATAACTGTTATTGTGCTATTATGGAGCCATTTATGATGTTGGATCATCACGAGAGTCACTTGATGAATTGGAAATCATTTGTGTCTTATCTGGTTAAAGGGACGGTAATGACTAAATGACCTGACTTTTTCAGCTTAATAAGTCAGAGTTCTCAGCTATAAGGACTTTAGTTTTCCCTCTCGTTTGGATTGTAGGGCTTACTGTAGTTGTAGGTAAGCTTTGATGACATTGGAAAAGACCTCATCATTTCTTAAGAGTTGGGGCCAACTTCGTTGTTAATGGTGTTATTTTGGCGATTTGAACACACAATTAAGTTTATATGATGTCATTGAGTTAGTATGTATGTTTGGTTAGGAGGTACGAGGACTCGAGTATATTTCAGATGTGTTTTGGAAGGTTTAGGACTTAAGAAAAATTGCAGGTTTTCAGATGTTGGGTTTATGATATTTCCTTCTTCGCATTCGTGAGAGAACCCTCATGAATGCGATGCATTAATTTTGATGAAGGAAATTCCTTCTATGCAAACGCGTAGCACTGGTTGCAAACTCGAGGCATTGAGAGGTTATCCCTTCGCGAATGCGTTCCTGGCCACGCGAACGTGAAGGTCAAATGAGCTTGGGCAGGGGGTGAGGCATTTGTTCTACGCGAACACGACCCTTTGGACGCGAACGCGAGGGCTAGAGGAATTTCATCTCCACGAACACAAGCCCAATGTTGCGACCATGAAGGCCACCAAGCCTGACTTATCGCGAACACGATGAGCCTGTTGCGTATGTGAAGGGCAATTTCGTGCAGTTATTTTAAGTCTAAAAAACAAAACACTTACGGGATTTTCATAAAATTTCATAAATCCCTTCTTCTCCAGAGCTCTTAGGTGATTTGAAGCATTTCCTCACCATAATCTTTTGGGTAAGTGATTCTTGACTCTTTTTCTTCATTTTCCATCAATATTTCTAGGCCTAAACATGTGTAAATGAGTAGAAAAATTAGAGAAAATGGGTATAGTTAAGGTTTTCAAAGAATATGCGATCTAGACCCCGTTTTGGGGTCGAACTTAAGAATAAATTACATATTTGAACTTGTGGATGAATGAGTGAATTTATTTTGGTTCGAACATCGTGTTTGACCACGTGGGTCCGGAATCCATTTTTACTATTCCGGGCAGAATGTTGGATAATTTATATTTGGCCATTTGAACTAGTTTATTGAGTAGTGTTGATGATATTAAATCAATTGTGTATAGATACGATTGAATTGGAGCTAAATTCGAAAGAAAAATGAATTGCTAAGGATTGAATTGGCCGTAGACTTTCTAGATAAGTGTTTGATCTATCCTAGCTTGAGGGGATATGAGTTGAGTTTATGTGCTAATTGTTACTTGTGGAGTTCGATATATAAGCATGGTGACGAGTATCTATACGTTGGGTGTCGAGCATAACCGTGGGTCTTAAATGGATTAAAATTCTTAATAATCTTATGTTATTATGTAAAAGGAATTATTATTGGTTTAATATCGGTAATATGTATTGTTGATTAAAGATTATTGGTTTAATACCGGTAATATATATGTTGTTGATTAAGGATTATTGGCTTCATGTCGGTAATATATTGAATGATTATTGTTATTGGTCATAGTGCTGGTGACATATTAGAAGGGTCAGGATACACGCCGCATCACTAACATATGATGATTCTTGGCATTGGCCATAGTTGCCGGTAGCCTATAATGTACTATTATTGGCCATAGATGCCGATGACTTATCGGAAGGGTCGGGGTGCGCGCCACATGCCGGTAGTGTGTGAATAATATATATATATATATATATATATATATATATATATATATATATATATATATATATATATATATATATATATATATATATATATTATTCGTTAAAACTATCTATTATTAAGATTGATATTAAGAGTTTGTACTCCTGTGATAAGATAAGTTAAGTTGGAAAGTTAATTAAATACCTTTGTTTTTATTTTTGATAATCTATATTCCGTGGCTACTCCACAACATATTTTCTCTTCTTAAATATTAGATGTTGTTTCTTTCTATTTTGTTGTATATATCTTTTGAACTGTACAAGTTTCTGTGGGTGTCTGGTCCTAGCCTTGTCACTACTTTGCTGGGATAGGCCAGGCACTTACCAGCACATGAGATCGGTTGTGCTGATTCTACACTCTGTGCTCCTTTTGCGCAGATACAGGTCACGGACAACAGCAACGACAACAATGCGATTGTTGATATTCCGACCACCGAGATATCGAGGTAACCTTGCAGGCATCCGCAGGATCCGATGTCTCTTCTATCTTTATTTTTCAGTCTGTTATCTCATGTAGTCGAGATAAATAGTTTTATATTTCTTTCAGACAATTATGTGTACTATTCTTAGAAGTTCGTGAGTATTGTGACACCAGTTCTTGGGTAGTGACTTGTGTTGGGTTTCGGTATTGCAACCAGTGATGTTTATTAAGTCTTCCGGTAATTATTGTATTCCGTTGTAATTATAGTTTTATTTCTAAATGTTTTAAAATGAGATATATGATAAAAACGGGAATGTAATTAAGACTTGTCTTGCCTAGCTTCCACTAGTAGGCGCCATCACGACTTCCGACAGTAGAAAATCCGGGTCGTGACGAGTTGGTATGAGCGCTCTAGGTTGCATAGGTCTCACAACTCACGAACAACCTTAGTGGAGTCTGAGGGATCGATACGAAGACTTCTGTATTTATCCCTCAGAGGGTACAGAGTTAGGAAAAATTTCACCTTTATTCTTTCCTGTCGTGCGACTTTGATCCTTTAAATGCTAACTGAATTTCTACTCTGTTCTTCCACAGATGGCAAGAATGTGCGCTTCCTCATCTACTGACTAGCCGTTCGAGGCCCCAGCAACAGCAGTTCCCGCTAGGGGCAGAGGCCGCGGTCGAGGCCATCCTAGAGGCCGAGGTAGGGGCCGAGCTCAACCCCGAGCAGCAGCACCAGTGGCAGAACCTCAACCATGTTGAGGAGGAAGTTTCAGCCCCAGCAGCTCCAGTGGGCCTAGCTCAGGTCCCACGAGGGGTTATGTTTACCCCGGGTCTTCAGAACACTCTAGTTCGGATAGCAGACTTTATAGATAGTGTAACTAGAGCAGGTTTATTGCCAGTACCACCAGCCACTTCTCAGGCTGGAAGAGGTAACCAGACTTTTACTACGCGCACCCCGGAGCCAGTAGTTCCCAGGTTCAGGTTCCAATAATACAGCCAGCTGAGGTAGTTCAGCCAAGTATAGTGACTCAG
>JASVEL010002138.1:0-108364 GCA_032618575.1 Nicotiana noctiflora
CACCACTATCTAACACTAATCGAATCTGAATAACAGACTACCTTTCTCCATATTTTATCAGCAAATTACTTAACTATGCAAACAAGATTATTATCGATTAAAAATGACAGATTATTACTTAACTATGCAAAACAAGATTATTACTTAACATATTACTAATTATGATCCGTGCTCTTATAATTGTAATTATCAATTGCTAATTGAACTCAAACAGTAGGCTATTTGTGTAACTACTTCGAATCAGCCCAGTGATATTTAACTTTTTAATTCACTACTGGTTTTAAGCTTACGCCATTTGCAGTTGTTAATAAAATATTTTAGATGAATAAACAGACTAAAGCTAAACTAATTACCACGTTCTAATTCATATTATTACTGTGGTTATATGCCTGTTACGAAATCATTTTTAAAAGCTAGGTGAGTTAGTTTAACTAATTAACCTGTTTTTAACTAAGTCTAGGTGATCGTAGCTTCTTCTACTCTAATCTATATCCTATCTATTTAGTTGTATCACTTCAGTATCATAGTATCAGTTATTACAAGCATTCCCTATCAAATTACATATGTCTAATTATGCGATAAATGAAGACACATGAAATATAACTGAAACAGTCTTCTAAAATCAACTCATATCATTTATTTCTTCAAATCAGCTACAATTACATGCTTGGGTAGTAGCTGTGTACCTGATTCAGCAAAACAGATCTATGACTCTAAGGATGCAAGTGAGGAAGGATAATCAATTGATCATAGCAGCAAAAACACAACAGCAAAATTGAATCAACAGAGCAAGCACAACAAACACAGTTGAACAGCGTAGTCGAAATAAGCTTTCAAACTCAGCAAATAAGCAATCCAATAGCAAACTTGAAGAAACCCAATAGAATCCAGCAAATGACAGTAATAGATTATTCCTAGTTGAGTTTCAGAACTGTGCTCGACCAATACCCAGTAATTCACTCTTAGAATGTGATATTTCACTCTTAATTTCAGAAGTTTTCTCTGAATTTCTAAAATCCATCCCTTTTTCAGGCTTAGTTACAACCTATTTATAGGTGTTATTGGTGAAATTTTGAGGGGGAAATTCAAAAATCTTATTACTAATTTCCTCCCCTTAATTCTTTTATTTATTGCAGTTTAGTACTCATTTTCAGATTTAAAATGCCTTCCAGCCCTTGCTGGAAGGTTCTAGGGTGATCTTTTGGCTTCTATTATTGGCCTACTACTATAGTACCCTCACTTGCTAAGGGTTTTAACAATTAAGCATTTTTATTGGGTATGTTTTACCCTTTGTTTTGTGCATTATTGCAGAAATATTAGGCCTGAATGTCTAATTTATCCCTACAGGCTCTATTAAATTTACAATTATGCCATTTTCATTCCTTTTTATACCCGTGTTATTACCTATTAATTACCCGACCTGTCCAAGGTCTAGGTATTTAGGTTTTATTTATTATTTAACCGTTGGCCACCTATTACAACTCATTTAAGACTTAGCCAGATTTAAACCTTAATTTCTTTCAATTTTAACCTCTTTTAAGAAGTAACCTTTTATTATTACTTATTGAATTGAATTTCAAGACTAACCCGCTTCTTACTTAGGCTTAAACACTTTATAGAATTAGCCAATCCAATGTTTGGACTTAGCTTTGCCAAATTAGTCACTCTTATTACTTGGACTTATAACATTGGCCACTTAGGGTTTTAGAGTTACAGAATTAGCCATTTAGACTTACGCTTAGCATTATAGAGTTGGCCACTTTTAGACTTAAGTTAGTCTTACAGAATTAGCCACTCTTTAAATCATTTCAATTGTAGCCATTTTGGATTACTTTTCAATTTTAGCCAATCAAATTACTTTCAATATTAGCCAATTAACTAATCTGTTATCTATTACAATAAGCACAATAGGACTAATCATAGTCTAATACATGAATTCATTACAAATACAACCTACTTATGCCAATTTGCACACATAGCCACAATCAGAAATCATTTATCATCTAATCAAAACTCAGAGGGAAATTAGATAATGGTTGAATTTCAATTAAAGGACTCATAACTCAGATTTAAGCATAGCTAAAGAGTCCAACATAATGAAGCATACTCCCAATATATTCATGCTCAGACTTATAAAAAACCCAAAAAGACTTCAAATATACAAGTTAAGTATAGTAGACAAGATTGATAACATGCTAATAGAAAGTTTTAGAGAGTTTATTAGACTAGAAAATGCCATGGCTCATAGAAATCAGAAGATGAAACTATTGAAGGTACACTATAACAGAAAACATACAAAAGGTAAAATAATCAGAAGGTAGAAGATGAAGAGATTCTAACAACTAATCATGCAAACGGATTAACTACGACTAACAAAGCAAAATAAACACAGAAATCATGCTATCAATCAAAATAGAAATAACAAGAGATGAGGACTTAGCTTGCTGGAACTGTCTCCTGAGCTTCCACATTCTTTTCTTTATTTTCTTTTTCCTTTCTTGTTTCTTTTTATTTTCTTTTCTTTTTTCCAGTTTTTCAAACTTCAAAGACTTGAAGTCTTTATTTTCCGATTTTCTTAAATCAAATTGGTTTCTTGGGTTTTTGTGGTAGAGAGGAGTGTTAGAAGATATATGGGTGTGTTTTGGGATGGGTATTGTTTGGTGGTTCGCCGGAGTTAGGGTTCCGGCGAATTAGTTTTCAAGATTCGAACGGTTCCGGTTATATTCGAGGGAAACCACTCATGTGAGGTTAAAGATCCCCTCATGGTGGTTAGATGGTGTAAATTTTGGAGGTTGTCTCAAAGGTTGGTGGTCACCGGAGAAAATTCCGGTGGCCGTGTTTTCAAGAACAATGGGTTTCTGGGTTTCTTTAAGGTTTTCAGGGGGGTTTCATGTAAAGAAGAAATAAGAGAAAGGTTTTGGGGTTAGGGATAAGCCAGAGACGGCCAATCTCCAGGATCGGAGATGAAGAAGACGAGACGAAGAAGAAAGGGGTAAGGGCGGCTAGTGTTTTAGGGCTAATTGAAATGGCCGGTCTCTGAAGAGACCAGGCCTTAAATACCCTGAATAGCATGGATGATCCTTGCCCTTGGATCACTCTTGATCAACGGCCAGGATCAAAAGATTTTAAACGGCGTCGTTCAAGTGTTACATGAAGATGATTTAGTCTCCGTTAGATCATTCTAAATGGACGGCCAAGATTAACCTTATGAAACTGTGTCGTTTGGTTTAATTACAGGGATTTAAAATGGACCGTATGATTAAATACATAGACGGCTAGGATTAAGCCTACAAAATTGGACCGGTCAGTGTATCTCTTGGGCTGAGGTGTTTTGGGCTTGACACCTTGGCCCAACTTATTATATTTTATGTATTTTTTGTGTATTTTAACTATTTTTATGTATTTTTCTTGTTGCATTTTATTTTTTTCTTTTTATATTCTTTTTTCAATTATTAATTTTCTTTTAGTTTCCTGTTTTTCTCTAATTCTTTGACAATTATTGCTATTTTTCTTTAATTTCCGGTATATTTGTATTTTTTGTTGATTTTGTTTTAATTCCTTTATTTTTGTGACATTTTATAATTAACCTATTTTTTTAATTTTCTAATTTTAATTTCTAATTGTTTCAATCACACACAAACACTTTATTTCAAACAAACATATAATTGCAAACGAAAATATTATTTATTTTAATATTTGAATTTATTTGCCTAGGGCAAAAATCACGTGCTCACAATAACATCAGGGCTGGGACCCACCACCCTAAACCATATCTCCGTTTTAGTTTGCTACTGATTGGCCTCCACCTCTAGCGGCCTGAGCTCTACTCTTATACCTCTACATCCACCTCCAGCACCTCTACCCCCACCCCTAGCTAGATGGGTGGGCTGTGGAACTGATGGTGCTTGAACCATGGCATAGGAAATCTAATATTGAGAGCCACCTGCTGCACGAGGGCAATACCTAGCAATAAGCCTGGTGTCGCCACAAGTATAACGAGCTCTCGTCTACTAGGGCTGACAACCCTGGAAACTCTAAAGCGGTGGTGCACTGATAGGTGCTAGTGGTGCACTGAAGGACTGCTAGTCAGTATACTGAAGCACCATGAAAAACCTAAAGAGCAGACTGAAAGGGCCTAGGAGGATGGCCTCTACCATATGAATCTTTACATACAGATGAGGTACTAATTAATCTTCCTGAATAACGGGGCCCCTTGTGTGCTCCATGACCATCCCCTATAATAATACCATCTCACTCATCCGAGCCACATTGGCCACCTCCTGGAAGGATATCTCACTCCCAGTCTCTCTAGCCATCTAAAGATGAATCGACTAAATGAGTCCATCAAGAAACTGTCTCACTCTCTCCATCTCAGTGGGATGTTTAATAAGGGAAAGGCGATCCAAATCTATGAATCTGGTCTCCTACTGGGTGACAATCACGGATCCCTGATAAAGCTGCTCGAACTGCCTCCGATAGGCCCCTCGCTGGGTAATTGTGAGAAACTTCTCCGGAAACAACACTGAAAATTTATCCCAAGTCAAGCCTGGCGATCTGGCCGATCTAGCTAAGTAATAATCCTTCCACTAAGTCTTGGAGGATCTAGACAGGCAAAATGTAGCAAAGTCGACCCCATTGGTCTTAACAATCCCCATTTATCAAGAAACTTGTGACAACAGTATAAGTAGTCCTAAAGATCCTCGGTAGATGCTCCGCTAAAGGTAGTAGTGAAGAGCTTGGTGAACTTGTCCAATCTCCACAAAGCATCGGTAGACATGGATGCACCATCACCGGTCTGAGCTACCACACCCGGTTGTACTACTCCAACTGGCTGAGCCGCTGGGGTCTGAATCTGAGGATCTACCTGCTACGGAGTGCGACTAGCAGAAGTCTGCGCTCCTGCTCTAGCCTAAGAAACGGCTGGTGCTACAGGAAGTTATCCTACCGTGGTGACACTCTCCATAATGCCCACTAGAAGGATCAGAGAATCCTGAAGAATTGGGATGACAATAAACCCCTCTAGCACCTTAGTTGGACCCACCAGAATTGTTGGGGCTGGAACCTCATCATCAAAATCAACCTGAAGCTCCGCTACAAGTGCTGATGCCTTGGGCTAAGCTCTGCCCCTACCTCGTCCTCACCCTCTGCTCCTCGTTAGACCTGTTGGGGGCTCGGACTACTGATCGGGAGATGAAGAAGTGTGTGTTCTTGCCATCTGGGAAAGAAAAGAGTAGAAATTTAATTAGTATTGAGAAACAAAACTGCATGATAAGAAATAACAAATGTGAAGTTTTTCCTCATTCTGTAGCCTCTAGGTATAAATACAGACGTCTCCGTATCGATCACCCAGATACTACTAAGCTTGTATGTGAACTATGAGAACCATGTAACCTAAAGCTCTGATACCAACTTGTTATAACCCCGATTTCCACCCTCGGAGTCGTGATGGTGCCTACTAACGAGAGCTAGGCAAGCAAATCCTTAACTACTTACTTCATTAACTGATTAATTATTTTTAGCAAATATAAAGCAAAAATCATAATAACAACAAAAATTTCATATTTAAGCAGAAGACAACGATAAAATAACTGAAATTTCTAGCTATTACATCAACTTAAGCATTAATCACCCAAAACCTGGTGTCATAGTATCACAAACAATATAAGAATGCTAATTACAAAGTCTGAAAGTAAAGATGCATTGTCTCATAAATAAATAGATGAAACAGGAAAAGAAAGGATAAAGGAGACTCCGGGCTTGCGGACGCTAGCATCGCTATATCGGAGTCTCGGTGGACTAAAGGATATCTCCCAATCTACAACCGATGACCAAATTCCGCTTCGATATCTACACATAAGTGCAGAGCGTAGCATCAGCACAACCGACCCCATGTGTTGGTAAGTGCCTAGCCTAACCCCGGCGAGGTAGTGACGAGGCTAGGACCAGACTCCAAATAGTCCTGTGCATTTATATATACGTATATAGCATAAATATAGACAGAAACAAATCATTAAATTTGGGAGGGGATCATGCTTCGGGGATAGCAGAGAATACAGAACCTCAAGAGAATAATAAGGAAATCAACAATTTAATTCTAACACGGATAAGGAATAATAAAGACAAATTTCACTTCCATAACACATCTCGTTGCAGGCGTGCAACCCAATCCAATTTCTTATATCTCGTGGTAGGCGTACCATCCGCTCCTATTGTATTAATTTTTGTTGTAGGCGTACCATCCCCTCCATTTTTATCATGACTCATCGTAGGAGTAGCACCCGTTCACATTTGTCAATACTTGTGGTTGGCATACCACTCGCTCCCATTTCATCAATGTCTCATAGTAGGTGTACCACCCGCTCCCATTTCATCAATAACATATGGTAGGCGTAGCACCCGCTCCTTTTTACATCAATAACTTGTGGTAGGTGTATCACCTGCTCCCTTTTTCATCAATAAATTGTGGTAGGTGTACCACCCGCTCCCTTTTTCAATCCAACACAATATCATAATAAAATCCAGGCAAGGGAACAACGATATCAAATCAACCATCCCGGCAAGGGAGAATCAGGTATAACCAATCCTAGCTCAAATCCTACTCGGCTCAATTAATACCAATACTCAAGCATAATTAAAATCCACGAGAATAATGTAAATCTTTACTCAATATCAATAGTCAACAATTAAAGCACCCAAAATATCATTTAAGAACACCATAACTACCAATTTAAGACCCAATCATGCTCGACACCAACATATAGATACTTGTTACCATGCCTATACGTCGTACTCAACAATTAACAAATAGCAATTATGACTCAACTCCTAATCCCTCAAGCTAGGGTTTTACCGGACACTTATCTCGATGCCTTGAACAAAACTCAAGTGTCAACTATAGCTTTACCCCTTGATTCCACCACCAATTTTCCTGTATCTAGTCATAAATTACTTAATTACATCAATATATAAGTTCTAAATGAATCAACTCAACGCATGAAAATGAGTTTCCCAAAATTTTAACCAAAAATTCAAATATCACCCTTCAGCTCACATGGTCAAAACCCGAGGTTCGAACCAAAACCCGATTACTCATTCCCCCACAAACTCAAATATGTAGTTTATTTTGAAATAGGACCTCAAATTGAGGTCCAAATCCCCAATTTTTATAAAAACCTAGGTTCTACCCAAAACACAATTTCCCCCATGAAAATCCTTGGTTTTAGGTTGAAATCATGTTAAAAGATGTTAATGATTGATAGAAATGAGTTAAAACTAACTTACAATCGATTTTGAAGATGACTTGTTCTTGGAAAATCGCCCAAGGAAGTTGTATTTTGAAAAAGATGTGAAAAATGACTTCAAATCGGCTAAGTATAGAGAAATGCAGGTCTTAGTTATGAGAAATGCGAATAGGGGTTCGCAATTGCGAACCCTGACCTCTCAGACGTGGGAATTGCAAAAACATATTCGCATTTTTGAACACTTTAAAAAATCTCGGGCTTTTCATTTGCAATCAATAATATCTCATTTACGACTGGCCCATATTCGCATTTGCGGACCACTTGGTCTCATTTGCAATCAACCTGCATAGTCCATGTGCGACTTACCAATCGCATTCACCAAATGCAACGTATACATCAAAATTAATAACTCCGACTTATATATCACAACAAGAAAGGGGTTTTTAATGACATGTATCATTGGCGACTCTACTAATTGCCACAAAGGTTAGGGATTTAGTGGCGACACCAGAAAATCGCAATAGAAAGGTAAAGTTGTTATCGACACGAAAAATACACTATAATGCAACTTTACTTAGTCACAACAAATATTTTCAGCTACAACAAAATATTACTTCCCCACTAAAAGACAAAATTTTGATAAAAAATGGTAGCTCGTTGACTTTTGTGGCATTTTGATCGCCACTATTATTTTAGTTTTAAAGTATTAATAATAAATTGAAATACAAACACTTCAGAAATATATAAAGTTATTTAATCTTCTTTTTAAAGTTAAAAGAATCTGTTCAGAACTCAGAAGTAGCCTTAACTCAAGAGATCAATTTCTAATCTCAAAACTGAAATGGAAATTCTATCTTCAAAATAGACCTTGGACAGAACACAAAATCAAAGAATCCAAGTGACCATTCTCGCCCAAATGGTTTTACGCTACTGCGTTGAAGAACCCAACGAAGGTGTATTGTTTCTTTGATTTACTGACGTTTTACCAAAGAACACCAGTAATCTATTTCTTCTCAATCATTTTAGGAATTATTTGTTGCTTTATTTCAACTCTATTGTTGAAGAAACGATACTCATATATATCATCCAACCTCTGTATTTATCTGCATTTATCCGGTGTACAATATGTAATATCATATTCTTTCTCCTTATTTTTTCATTAAATTTTGTTGGGATTATTTTATGTGTAGTCTTTCATAAAGAAGAATATTTTAGGGATAGAGAAAAGTGGGATTTGTGAGTGATTTGATGAATTTATGTGGGTTTTTCCCTTGAAGGTATTGTAGGGTTTCATTCCTCTGAATTTATAATATATATATTTCTGAATATTATTATGCCGACCCGGCCAGCCGTCATAAGACGTAAGGTCTCGATCCACTATTAACTTTTTTCCCCAATTTATTTCTGTTGTTTTGATTTACTGGGACGTTTGATTTGAGTTTTGGAGAGTTATATGACACTTAGTACCTAAATGAGAGCTTAAGTGTTGGAAAATTGACCATTGCTAGAACAGTGTGAAGATGGCCTCAAAATGGAAATTTGATATTTTTGTTAGCTTCGTTGGATGATTTTGGGTTTAGGGGCGTGGTTGATAGTGTTCTTGAGGCTCGTAGCTAATTTTAGCTTGAAATGCCGAAATGTCAAATTTTGATGTTTCCGATTCGATGGTGAAATTTTAATTCGAAGGTCGGAATGGAATTCCGAAAGTTGGAGTAGCTCCGAAGTGTTGAATGTGATGTGTGTGCAAATTTCAGGTCGTTCAGATGAGGTTTGATAGACCTATTGAGCGAAAGCAAATTTTTAGGATTTTGGAGTACTCAGGCTTAAATCTATGGTTAATTCGAGGTTCCGATGTTGATTTAGGTGTTTTAAGGATTAGTACAAGTTTAGGTAGTGGTTTGTGAATTGTTGGTGACTTTGGTTGAAGTCCCCGGGAGGCTCGGGGTTAATTTAGTGGTCGACGGAGGAAATTTTTGAGTTTAAGTTGCAGGTTTAGTTGCTGGTGCTGTCATAACTGCACATGCGATTTGGGTTCTGCAGGTGCGGAGCCGCAAAAGCAGCTAAGTAGCTGTAGAAATGGAATTTTGGCCATCTATTCAAGAAAATCACAGATGTGGTATATTTTTAGCAAAAGCGGTACCGCAACTGCAGGTGACGTGCCCCATATACGGAATCTAGCCTTTGAGTGGGAAGTCACATCTGCGACATTTGTTCCGCAGAAGGGAGACCGTAGATGCGGTCCCAGGACCACAAATGCAGAAACTACTGGGCATTATTCTAAAACATGTTCCGCGCCTTGGCGTTTATTTCTACCATTTCTAATCGTTTTTGGAGCACTTTGAAGGGGATAAAAAGAAGGATTCGAGGTGAACGTCTCGGAGGTAAGATTCTTGGTATTAAAAGTTGTTTATAATGTGAAATCTACCTAGTAAATCATGGAATATAGAACAACAACTGAAGAATTCGGGCTTGGGATTTAAGAGACTTTGAATGAGAATTTGAGGGGTCATTTGGATTCCTATATCAGTGTTCTTGGTGTGTATGAATTCATGAGAGTGTGAGGATCAAAAGTAAATTTTACTAGATTTCGAGATGTGGTACCGAGGGGCATTTTAATCATTTTACCTAGTTTCGCGAATTAGCTTAGAATTTAATTGTAGAATCAGTTACTTGAGGTATTACTTACAATATGAAATTGAATTTAATAGATTTGGACCATTTGGAGTCGGATACTCGTGGCAAAGGCATGGTTTCAGGTTGATTTGAGCTTGATCGAGGTAAGTGGCTTGTCTAACCTTACGTGGGGAACTTTTCCCTTGGGATTTGGTATATTTGTTAATTGAAATGCCTTGTACGTAAGGTGATGAGTGCGTACTTGTGCTATTTGTTTGAAATCCGAATTTCATTAAGTACTACTAGTATATTTAATTCCCTGTTTAGTTCTTGAACTATATTAGCATGTGTTAGTTTAGTAAAAGCATGCCTAAGTGATTAAATTTCCTTAATTGTTTTATTGCTTTACCTGAAGTCTGTGCAGAATGATAGGCTAGACTATTTGTTTGCCTTAGTATGAAGTTTGATTGTTTTTTGGGCATTTCTCTTGTTGTTGTTGTATATTTACATTTGGACTATAGATGTGGGATTCCGGTAGCTCCTCCTTGTTTGCTTACATTTGGGATTATGGATGTGGGATTCTGATAGATCCTTCTGCACAGTAATATGGAAATACGGGAATGCACCTGGTAGATTCCCCTAGGACTAGGTATTTATGTTTAAGACTACAAAACGGGATTCTGGTAGATTTCCGTGTACGAAGAGCTGGACTACGGGAGAGTATCTCGAGAGACTTATTGGATATGTATCTTTGGGACTTCAGGATGGTATCTTGGAAGATCCTCGATTAATATTGTTGATGTTGAGATGTATTTTCCTTTGGTGTTTACCTTGTTTCTTCATAGTTGTTGTTGCCCTTTATATTTGTATTACTTTTATTGTTGCTCATACTTATGCTATTTTCTGTTCTATACTATTGAATTTTAGCTTTTGTAAGATTGACTTACGCTCAGGTTACCATCAATTGAAGATTCGGGAGCCAGATATCTCGAAGACTGCTTTCAAGACTCGGTATGGTCATTACGTGTTTCTCATTATGTCGTTTGGGCTGACCAATGCCCCAACAACTTTTATGCATTTGATGCACAATGTATTCTAGCCATATCTAGACTCATTTGTCATTGTCTTTATTGTGACATTCGGGTGAATTAACGCAGTCAGAAAGATCATGAGATGCACCAAAGGACAGTGCTTCAGACTCTGAGGGAAAAGAAGTTATATGCAAAGTTCTCAAAATTTGAGTTTTGTTGGATTCTGTGGCATTCTTAGGCCACGTGGTACCGAGTGAAGGCATTTGGCTGGATCCAAAGAATGTAGAGGCAGTGCAGAGTTGGACCAGACCATCCTCAGCTATAGAGATCCACAATTTTCTTGGTTTGGCGGGTTACTACCGTCATTTTGTGAAGGGTTTTCAACGACTACAACCCCTATGACTAGACTGACCTAGAAGGGTGCTCCATTCCAGTGGACGGAAGAGTGTGAGGCGAGCTTTCAGAAGCTCAAGACAACTTTGTCTACGGACCCAATTTGATATTGCCTACAAATTCAGGGTCTTATAAGGTCTATTGGGATGCCTCCAGGGTTGGCCTCAGAGTGGTGTTGATGGAGGACGGTAGGATGATTTCCTACACATCTAGATATTTGAAGATACATGAGAAGAATTACCCTATCCATGACCATGAGTTAGCTCCTATTGTTCACGCCCTAAAGATTTGGCGCCATTAATTTTACGGTGTGCCTTGTGAGATTTGTACTGACCATCAGAGCTTGCAGAACCTGTTCAAGCAAAAGGATCTAAGTTTGCGCCAGATGAGGTGGTTAGAGTTGCTGAAGTACTATGATATCACTATTCTGTATAACCCGGGCAAGGCCAATGTGCTGGTGGATGCTTTGAGTCACTAGGCGGAGAGTTTAAGAAGTTTGTTTTATCTACCAACATTAGAGAGGACTATGGCGATGGATTTTCAAGCCTTAGCCAACCAATTTGTGATATTGGATGTTTTGGAGCCTAGTCGGGTTCTAGCTTTCATGGTTCTCGGTCTTCCTTATTTGATCGTATTAGGGAGCGGCAGTATGATGAATCTCATTTACTTGTCCTTAGGGATAAGGTCCAACATAGTGATGCCAGAGATGTGACTATTGGCGAGGATGAAGTTTGTGTTCCTAATGCTGATGGGCTTCGAGAGCTGATTCTAGAGGACACCCACAATTTGGGGTATTAATGAAGATGTACCAAGATTTGAGATAACATGCTAGGTGGATGTGGATTAAGAAATATATAGACGGTTCTGTAGTTCGATGCCTCAACTGCCAACAGGTGAAGTATGAGTACTAGAGATCGGGTGGGTTACTTCAGCAGATAAAGATTTCAGAGTAGAAGTGGGAACGGATTAGCATGGACTTTGTAGTTGGGCTCTCGCAGACTTTGAGAATGTTCGATGTTGTTTGGGTATTGTGGATTGGGTGACCAAGTTCGCTCATTTCATTGCCGTGTGTACTACTTATTCTTAGAAGCGGTTGGCGGAGATTCATATCGTGGAGATCGTTTGTCAGAATGGTATTCCAGTTTCTATCATTTCGGATAGAGGTACTTAGTTCACATCACGGGTTTTGTAGGGCCTTTCAGCTTGAGTTGGGTACTCGAGTAGAGTTGAGTACAACATTTCACCCTCAGACGGACGGACAATCTGAGCACACTATTTAGATTCTTGAAGATATGATCTGTGTGTGTGCAATTGATTTTCGAGGATCTTAGGATCAGTTCTTGCCATTAGCAGGAGCTTGCTAACAACAATAGTTATCAGTCCAGCATTCAGATGTCACGATATAAGGCTTTACATGGTAGGTAGTCTAGATCTCTGGTGGGTTGGTTCAAGTCGGTGAGGCTAGGTTATTGGGTACAGACTTAGTCCCTAATGCTTTGGAGAAGGTGAACGTGATTCAAGATAGACTCTGTACAGCCCAATCCAGACAAAAGAGCTATGCGGACTAGAAAGTTCATTATGTTTCCTATATGGTTATGCTTTGGGTTTCGCCTATGAAAGGCATTATGAGATTTGGGAAGAAAGGGATGCTAAGTCTGAGATTTATTGGCCCTTTTGAGATATTGAGGTGAGTTAGGGAGTTTCTTTCGATACTACGAGTGTATCACGGTGATCCGACGAATGTGTTGGATTTCAGTGCAGTCCAACAGGGTAAAGATCTATCCTATGTTTGGGAGCCAGTGGCAATATTTGATAGGCAAGTTAGAAAGATGTGGTCCAAGGGACATTGCATATAAAATGTTTCAGTGGCGGGGTCATCCGATCTAGGAGGCCAACTAGGAGATCGAGCAGGATATGCACAGTCGTTACCCTCATCTTTTAACTATTTCAGGTATGTCTCTATGCTCGTTCGAGGATGAATGAATGTTAAATGTAGGAGGATGTGATGACTCAATCCCCTATTAACTTATTCCCCGAGTTTATTTCTGCTAATTCATTTACCGGGATGTTCGGTTTTGAGTTTTGGAGCGTTATGGGACACTTAGTCTCACAATGAGAGCTTAAGAGTTGGAAAGTTGACCGTCATAGAAACAACGTGAAGACGACCTCAGAATGGAAATCCAATGGTAGCATTAGCTTTGATGGGTGGTTTCAGGTTTGGGGGCATGGTCGGATTGTGTTTTTGAGTTCTGTAGCCAATTTAGGCTTGAAATGCCGAAAAGTCGAATTTTGATGTTTCCGGTTCGATAGTGAGATTTTGATTCGTGGGTCGGAATAGAATTTCGGAAGTTGGAGTACCTCCGTAATGTTAAATGTGACGTGTGTGCTAAAGTTTAGGTTGTTCAGATGAGGTTTGATAGACTTTTTGATCGAAAGCAATTTTTTAGGATTTTGGAGTTCTTTTGGCTTATATCCATGGTTAATTTGAGGTTTCGATGTTGTTTGAGGTGTTTTAAGGATTGCTAAACATTTGGGTTGTCGTTTGTGATTTGTTGGTGCCTTTGGATGAGGTCACGGGGGCCTCGTGATGAATTCAGCGGGTTGACAGATGAAATTTTGGAGTTTAAGTTACAGGTTCACGTGTTGGTGCTATCATAACCACACTTGTGGTTTGGATTCCGCAGGTGCAGTGCCGCAGAAGTGGCTAAGCGGTTGTAGAAGAGGAATTTTGGCCATCTATTTTGGAACTGCAAATGCGATATATTTTCCATAGAAGCAGCACCGCACCTGCGGGTAAAGGGTCGTAGATGCGGAATTTGGCCTTTGAGTAGGAAGTCTCAGATGTGACATTTATTCCGCAGAAGCGGGACACCAGATGCGGAAACTACTGGGCATTATTTAAAAGAGGTTCCGTGACTTAGAGGTTTATTTCCATCATTTCGAAACATTTTTGGACCTCTTTGAAAGGGATAAAAGAAGGATTCCGGAGGAATCACTTGGAGGTAAGATTCATAGTCTTAAAACTCATTTCTAATGTGAAATCTACCTACTAAATCATGGAATATAGACCAACAATTGAAGAGTTAGGGCTTGGGATTTAAGAGACATTGAATGAGAATTTGAGGGGTAATTAGGACTCCGATTTCAGTGTTCTTGGTGTGTATGAACTCGTGAGAGTGTGAGGATTTTTAAAATGTAAATTTTACCTGATTCCAAGGGGCCTGAGGGGTATTTTAATCATTTTATCTAATTTCACGTATTAGCTTAGAATTTAACTATAGAATCAGTTACTAGAGGTGTTATTTACAATATGCAATTGAATTGAATAGATTTGGGTCATTTGGAGTCGTATACTCGTGGCAAAGACATGGTTTCTGGTTGATTTGAGCTTGATCGAGGTAAGTGCCTTGTTTGACTTTACGAGTGGGACTTTTCCTGTATAATGTAGTATATTTGTTAATTGAAATGCTTAGTACCTAAGGTAACGATTACGTACTTCTGCTAATTGTTGGAAATCCAGTTTTTATTAAGTATTAGTAGTATGTTTACTTCCCTGTTTAGTTCTTGTACTATTTAAGACTTTCTTAGTTTAATAAAAGCATGACTAAACTATTACATTACCTTAATTGTTTAACTGTTTTACATGTAGTCTGTGCAGCATGCTAGACTAGACTATTTGTTTGCCTTAATATTAAGTTTGATAGTTTTCGGAGCATTTTTCTTATTGTTGTTGTTGTGTATTTATATTGGGATAACATATTTGGGATTGCGGTAGCTCCCCCTTGTCTATTTACATTTGGGACTGTGGATGTGGGATTTCGGTAGAGCCCTCTGCACAGTTATATGGAACTATGGGAATGCACCCGGTAGAACAACCCTAGTACTGGATATTTATGTTTATCAAGAGGAAAATGAAGAGTCAAATGTGCATGCGAAAATGCTCTACAAATTGTTGGAAGATTCAGAGAAAGGACTTTATCCTAGCTGTAAAAAAAGTGTCAAAGTTGTCTTTTGTAGTTAGACTACTTCACTTGAAAACCGTCAATCATTGGAGCAACAAATTGACGGATGCATTTTTGAGATTTTTTAAAGAATTTCTTCCAAATGGGTTATTTGTACCAAATTCTTTTTACAAAGCGAAGAATGTATTTCAAGACTTAGGCTTGGGTTATACATAAATAGATGCATTTGAGAATGATTGTATCTTATATTGGAGAGAGTATGCCAATGCCGAATCATGTACTAAGTGCAGTAAGTGTAGATGGAAGTCAAACGATACGGGAGGCAAGAAAGTAGCTCATATAGTCTTGCGATATTTTTCCAATCAAACTAAGACTATCTAGATTGTACATGGCACGAGAGACAAAAAAAAAAGAATGAGGTAGCACAGGGAAAAAAAATATTGATTATTGTATTTTGCGACATCCATATGATGGCATGGCTTGGAAATCTTTTGATGAGCTCCATCCAAACTTTTCAGTTGAATCAAGAAATTTTTTATTAGGTTTAGCAAGTGACGGCTTCCAGCCCTGTGGGAACATGAGTACTAGTTATAGCATTTGGCCAGTCATATTAGTTCCATATAATTTGCTACCATGGGATTGCATGAAGGATTCATATTTCATGAAGATAGTTCTTAGGTTAGGTCCTAAGTCCCCAGGCAATGATGTAAATATATAATTTCAACCAATAATTGAAGAGTTAAAAGAAATATGGGAGGGAGTGGAGACTAATGATGCATACTCAAAAAATAATTTTACGATGTGTGTGGCTATTATGTGGACGATTAATGATTTTAATGCATACGGTAACCTTTCAAGATGGTCACCCAAAGGTAAACATGCATGCCCTTATTTCCAAAATGATACACAATCGGTTTCTTTACATTATAAGTTGTGTTATATGGGTCATCGTCGTTTTCTTTCAATGGACCATCCGTGGTGTAAGAATATGAGGTTATATGATGGAAAAATAGAGATGGGTGTTGCACCTAATCCTTTAACAAGTGACAAAACACTTGAATAATTACAAAATTTTAGAAATGTGTCTTATTGTAAAGGGAAAGAGTTAAAGCGTAATGTTCACAATAATGCTTACAATTGGAGGAAGAAAAGTACTTTTTTTTAATTGTCTTATTTGACGAATCTTATGTTACGGCATAACTTGGATGTAATGCACATAGATAGTATATATTGCGATGAATATGACTAGAAAGATGAAGGACACAGTTAAAAGTATATATGACTTGGTGGATCTTGAAATCAGGTAAGGGTTGCACCAAGTTGAGGATGGAAACAATGTTTTATTACCGGCATCATGCTATGTATTATCCCCCGATGAGAAGTTGAAGGCATGCACTTTCTTAGCTAATTGAAGGTTCCCGATGCCTTTTCATCAAACATGTCAACGTGTGTCAACATACTTGACAAAAGGATAGATGGATTAAAAAGTCATGATCATCACGTATTGTTCCAGGACATTTTTCTAGTAGCTATACGTGCTTTGTTTCCTAAAGAAGTGTGTGAACCAATTATATAATTAGAATTTTTTTTCAAGGATCTATGCTCTACATGCTTGACAATGGAAGATCTTGATATCCTAGAGGCTAAAATTCCTATCATAGTATGCAAACCTCTAATTGTTTTTCTTCCGGTGTTCTTTGATGTTATGGTTCATTTGCCAATTTGCTTGGCTGGAGAGGCAAAGGTTGGTGGACATTTCAAACTCAATAAAAATGTTTTAGAATGACACATTAATTATATTGACTAATCATTTGCATACATGTATATGGGAAAACTTAAGTTATATGTTTAAAACCAAAAGCTTCCTTTCTTGTAGATCTTGCAATTAGTGGCACAAGGAAATGCTAATAATGATCTCATAAGCTTAGCTATTGATCCTGGACTAGTAGTGCATCGATATTCCACATTTATAGTGAATAGATTTAGATTCCAAACAATAGTTCTTTAATGAAGAAGAAAAAACTAGAACAATGGAGTTCTTGTGAGAGGAGATGATTCAGAATCTAAGAGGGAGTACTATGGTGTATTAGAGGACATTTACGAGTTGTCGTATATGGGAAATAGAAAATTTTGCCTCTTCATGTGTCGTTGATGGGATATGGCTCACTTACGAAAAAGATGTAAAGGTTGTAAGTATGGTTTCTGTGATGACCTTTAGGGCCATCACTCCTTTTTGAAAGTAAAGTCAGTATTTTGAGGCATTAAAAGCCTCTTTTTATATCACTTCAATTTACGTGCAAAGTTCGGGCGCATTTCTAGAAAGCTCTTATGCGAAACTATGTAAAATAAGGAAATTGGCTTTTAAAATTTAATAAAGTTGACTTTGATTAACATTCTTGGTAAATGGACATGTACCCGTGATCCGGCGGTCTCGTATGGTCCGAACTAAAATTTAGGACTTGGGTGTATGCCCAAAATTAAATAAATTTAGGACTTGGGTGTATGCCCAAAATTAAATTTCGAGGTCCCAAGCTAGATGAATGAATTTTAAAAGAAAATTATTTTTTGGAAAAATATTAAGGTTTTTAGAAGTGAATTGATGTAATTATTGATATTATCTGGTCCATATCTTGATTTCGGATCTCGCTACCAATTTGAAATAATAAATAGGTTTAATCTGTGAAACTTGGTAAAGTTCGGAATTGGTTTGGTATAAAACGGACCTATGATTGAGAAAGTAGTAATTTTGTTGCTCTTTTGTGGATTCATGAATTTGAGATTTTGATTCATAGTTATTAATGTTATTTTGATTATTTGATTGCATGATCATGTCCGTATGATCTTTTTAGACTTGCGTGCATGTTTGTGTGGAGCCCCAAGGGGTCGAGTGAGTTTTGGATAGGCGCCGCAAAGTGAATTGAGAGTTGGGAAAAATTGTTGCAGGTCTCGTGCTGGCCTCTGATCTTGCAATTGCGAGATCAGGGATCGTTAATGCCAAGCCTGCGAGCTTGGAAATTACAAGGGGCCCTTTGCAATTTCAAACTAATCTTGTCCAGCATTGCTCGCAATTGCGAGCATTTCTTATCAAATGTGAAGCCTTCAGAAAATCCTCAGCTATCGCAAATACGACAACCCTTTCACAAATGCGAAGGAAGCAGAAATTATCATGGTTTCCGAATTGCGAACCACTCATCGTAAATGCTAAGGTTACGGATTTCATAAGGGTAAGGAATTATGAACCCCTAGTCGCAATTGCGACATTAGAGACATGTTAATTGGAATTTCAGACGGGGTTTAATTTATTTTTACAACTTTTCAACCCCAAAACGTTTTTGGGTGATTTTTAAAGGAAACTACTCCTCCAAATAAATGGCAAGTCATGTGTTACTCATTTTTTCAATCTAATCCATCTTTTTACATAATTTCATTTCAAAATCAATGGTTTTCATGGGGAAAATTGGGTATTTTGGTCAGAACATAAGATTATCAAATTTTGGGGGGTCGGACCTCGATTTGAGGTCTGATTTAAAAAAAATTATATATTTGAATGCGTGGGTGAGTGAGTAATCGGGTTTTCATTCGAACCTCGGGTTTTGACCATGTGGGCCCAGGATCATTTTGTGACTTTTTGGGGATATCATTTGAAAACCTATTTTCATGCATTAGAATTGGTTCATTTCGAATTTGATATCATTATGTAATTTGTGGCTAGATACAAGCGAGTTGGTGGTGGAATCAAGAGGTAAAGTGCTAGTTAAGGCTTTATTGTGTTCGTAATTTTACGGAAAGTGTTTGGTCTAACCTTAGCTTGAGAGATTAGGAGTTTTGTCTTATTTTCTAAGTGTTAATTGTTGAGTATGACATATAGACATGGTGATGGGTATCTATACGGTGGTGTCAAGCATGCCCGTGAGTTTCATTTTGTAGTTGTTGTGTCAGTGGTAATTTATTCGTGCTTAATATGAAAATTATCATTGTTGTCTCTGTTGCCATGATGTTATTATTTATAATATTGTTATACTTTTGTTCCCTTGCCAGGATTCTTTTATAATTGATGTTGAATTATATTTAGAATCGGATTGCACACCGTAACCATATTATATGAAATGGGATCGGGTTGCATGCCATAACAAAATTAAACTAAATCGATCGGGTTGTACGTTGTAATAAGTTTATATGAAATGGGATTGGGTTGCACGCTGCAACAATGTTATGTGAAATAGGACCGGGTTGTATGCGGCAACAGTATTAGGTGAAATAGGAATGGGTTTCATGCTGTAACAATTTTATATGAAATAGGATTGGGTTGCACAACACAACAGTACTAAATGAAATGATACCGGGTTGAACGCTACAACGGTATTAAATGACTTAGGGTTGGGTTGCACGCCACAACGAGAAATAATGAAGGTGAATATTATGTTAATTTCCATATTCTTGTTGGCAAATGAATCATTGTTATTTCGTTACACTTCTCAATTGGTATTCTATTGTTACCTGATACTCCTTCTAGCATGATTTCCCTCTCCTATCTTATACTGCAAAGATCTGCCTTTATTTATCGGCTGTGTATGATTTAAGAACACAAGTTTATTTGGTATTCTGGTCCTAGCCTCGTCACTACTTCGCCAAGGTTAGGCTAGGCACTTACCATCACATGTGGTTGGTTGTGCTGATACTACACTCTACACTTTGAGAAAATCCCAGCATTGAAACTATCAGACCGTATTGTGGTTGTTGCCTTCAATCCATCAGGCGACCAAAGGTAGTACTGCAGGCGTCCGCAGGCCTTGGGGTCACCTTCTATCTTCTTATTCTGTTTCTTTTATTTATTTAGAGTCAACTTTGTATTTATCTTTCATACCACTTTTTGTAGTATTCGGAGATAGTCCGTGACTTTGTGACATCAAATTTTGGGTAGAGCTGCATTTCAGATTCATATATTAGTGTTTGTGTAAACTATTAAGTTTTTGTCTTCAGCATTTTTGGATATTTTAAATTATTCCACTATTGATCGCCTATTGTATTGAACATTTAAAAGGATATGTAAAAACGGTAATGAATCTATAACACTCGGCTTTCCTAGCTGTCACGAGTAAGCGCCATAATGACTCCCGGGGGTGGGACATCCAAGTGGTGACAAGTTGGTATCAGAGCTCTAGGTTTTTAGGTATCACATTTCATGCACAATCATAGTAGGTTCTGAGGGATCGGTACAAAGACGTTTGTATTTATCCCTAGAGGCTACAGAGTTAGGAAAAAAATCACACCTATTATTTCTTGTCCTACGACTTGATTTCTCAATGCTGATTGAACTTCCACTCTATTCTTTTGCAGATTGTGAGAACATGTACCACTTCATCAGTTGACCACTAGCTCGAGCCCCCAGTATCAACTCATGCGAGAGGCGGAGGAAAAGTCGTGCTAGAGCTCGAGGTAGAGGTAGAGCTCAGCCTAGAGCTTGAGCAACAAAACTAGTGATGGAGCCTCAGGTTGAGTTTGACAATGAGGTTCCATCTCAGTCTGTTCCAGCAAGTCCAACTCAAGTCCCCAAAGGGTTCCTTGCCATTCTTATACTTCATGATGCTCTGGTCCACTTAGTGGGCCTTTGGGATAGTGTCTCCCAGGCAGGTTTGCTTCCTGTGGCATCAGCCATCTCTCAGGATTGAGAAGGAGCCCAGACTTCGACTACTCGAACTCCGGGGTAGATGGCTCCCCAGTTTCAGACTCCATCAGCTTAGCCAATTGGGGTAGTTCAACTTTGTATTGTGGCACAGACCGGAGAAGGGCCATCCATATCTACTGATGCCTTGTGGAGATTGGATAGATTCAACAAGCTCTTAACTGCCACTTACTGCAGTGCTTCTTTTGAGGATCCACATGATTATTTAGACAACAATCATTAGGTTCTTAGGAACATGGGGATAGTGGAGGCCAATGGGGTATACTTTGCTGCTTTTCATCTATCGGGATACACGAAGACTTGGTGAAGAGATTATTGTTTGTCTAGACCATTTGGGTCACCACCTTTGACTTGGGATCCATTTTCTTAGCTATTTCTGGAGAAGTTTCTTCCTATCGCTCAGAGGGAGAACTATCAGAGGTATTTTGAGCGTCTTTAGCAGAGTTCTATGACTTTTGCTTAGTAAAAGACCATTTTTATTAATTTGGCCCGTCGTGCTCTTCTTATACTTGACATTGAGATAGAGAGTGAGAAGGTTCATTGAGGGACTAGTTTAGCCTATTCGATTGCAGATGTCTAAGGAGACGGGGAACGAGATTTCTTTTCAGGATGCGGCCAATGTGGGCGAGAGAGTTAAGATTCTTTTGGTAGGGTTCATTCTTCCAGGCTGTTTCATTTAGTGCTTCAGGCTTCTCACGGTGCTCCAGGTGGCCGTTCTCATCCGTTCTAGCAGCCAAGGACTTGTTTTACTTGTGACGACATGAGGCATATTGCTAGATTTTGCCCTCGAGCATCGAGTAGTTCTCAGCACCAGCATTCCCGTGCCATGGTTCATGCACTGAGTGTTCCAACGCTTGCTCATCCAGCTAGAAGTGGATATAGGGGTGGTAGAGGTGGAGGTAGAGGTGTTAGAGGTTGAGCTCATGCCGCTAGAGGTGGAGGCCAGCCAACGGGAGGTTGTCCTAGAGATGTAGTTCAGAGTGGTAGGGCCCAGCCCCGATGTTATGCTCTTCCTTCTAGAACTGAGGCTGAGGCTTCTGATACATTTATTACAGGTAGAAATTTGGTTTGTAGTAGGGATGCTTCAGTTCTATTTGATCCAAGGTCCACATACTCCTACAACTCATCTTATTTTGCACCATATTTGATCATGCCTAGTGATTCTTTGAGTGATTTTATATATGTGACTAAACCACTTGGTTATTCTAATATGGTAGATCATGTTCATCATTCTTCTGTAGTTGTGATTGGGGGTCTTGAGACCCGAGTAGACTTGTTACTGTTGGATATGGTTGATTTTGATGTCATATTGGGGATGGACTGGTTATCACCTTACCACACTATCTTGGACTGTCATGCCAAGACTGTGACCTTAGCCTTGCTTCATTTACTTCATTTAGAGTGGAGAGGGACTCCTCCTCATTCTACCCATAATGTTATCTCATATATGAAGGCTCGATGTATGGTCGAGAAGGGGTGTTTGGCCTATTTGGCATGTGTTCGTGAATCTATTACTGAGGTTCTTTCTATGGATTTTGTATCTGTTGTTCGTGAATTTCTTGAGGTGTTCACTTCATCCCTACTAGAGATGCCACCTGAAAGGGATATTGACTTATGTATTGATTTGGTTCCGGGCACTCAGCCAATTTCTATTCTGCCATATCGTATGGCCCAAACAGTTTTGAAAGAATTGAAGGAGCAGTGGCAAGACTTGCTTGATAAAGGCTTTATTAGACCTAGTGTCTCGCCTTGGGGTGCCTCAATGTTGTTTATTAAGAAAAAGGACGGATCGATGAGGACGTGGATTATCGACATTTCAACAAGGTTACAATCAAGAATAAGTATCCACTATCGACGATTGATAAATTCTTTGATCAGCTTCAGGGTGCCAAACTATTTTCGAAGATTGTCCTGAGATCTCCCTACCATCAGTTAAGGATTAGGGCATCTGGTGTCCCTAAATGTAACGACCTGACTGATCGTTTTGAGCTTTTGCACATTTCTCGCCATTCCTCGTGCATGACCTGCCCCATGTGATGTGTTATGACTTATGTAAATCGTTGGTTTTGGTTTTTAGAGTAATCATAATGAATTTGGAAGAAAATAACTCTCACTTGAACTTGAAATTTTAAAGGTTTGACAAAGATTTGACTTGTTTGTATATGGTCTCTGATCAGAATTTTTTGATTTGGTTAGCTCCGTCAGGTTATTTCGGACTTAGGAGCATGATGGGAATGCATTTTGCAAGTTCGTGGAAGGTTTAGGCATAAATTGGCGAAATTGAGATTTTAGCATTTTCTGGTCAATATGTGAGATTTTGGTATAGAGGTCGGAAGAAAATTATGGATGTTGTAGTAGTTCCTTCATGTCATTTGGGATGTATGCGCAAAATTTCAGGTCATTCGGACATGGTTCTGTTGTGTTTTTTTATCAAAAGCGTAATCTATAAGATTTTAGGATTCTTAGGCTTGAATTTGATGTTTTGATGTTGTTTTGAGTGTTTCGGAGGTTGGAACAAGTTTGAACAATATTATTCAATATGTTGGCATGTTTGGTTGAGGTTTTGAGGGCCCTTAATTAAATTCATGTAGTTGTCTGTGATAGTTTTGGGCGGTCAATCAGACCATTTCATGTTTTGGAAAGTTACAAAAAATTTATGTTCAGTGTTGCAGGCATTTCGCCTCAGCGTTCGCAAGTAGGCCCTCGCGTTCGCGATGGGTTAGCTGGTATGTTTGAGATTTTAGCCATTGCATTTTCAAGGTAGTGTCGCATTCGCGAAGGGTTGAGTTTGTTGTGCATTGCGTTCCGGTGGGAGGATCCTGTCACGACCCAAACCCTGATCGTGATGGCGCCCAACACCTCTTTAGACAAGCCCGACCATTGGACATTTCTATCACAATTATTAAACTATAAAATACCAATTAAGCATAAACTCTCGGTTTGATAATAATAGAATAGTGCGGAAACCATAATGACAATAATAACAACCCATAATAGATCTGGCGTCGAACGTTAGAGCCTCTAGATACATCTGATCAATATCCTATACAAAGGAAAACTAGATGCGGAAGTTAAGGAAAGATAAGAGGAGAAATCGGGTCCTGCGGACGCCGGCAGCTACCTTGAAGACTCTGGTACTATGCTGGGCAGCAACAAATAAGCTTAGCTAAGACTCCGGGATCCCTATATCTGCACACAGGGTGCAGAGAATAAAGTGGGTACTCCAACTCGGTGAGTAATAGCAATAAATAACAACTTAAAATAAGAAATCCTATAAGAACACTACACAATTCTATAACCAACAGTAAATGCAGTAAATATTCGCTAATCAGAAAAAATTGGTAAAATCCTCTATGGTCCGATAATTTACCTACACTGCTGCGTAGCCCAATCTATGCCTAATATTGCTGCGGCGTGCAGCCCGATATATGAATATATATATATATATATATATATATATACAGCCCGATATATATAAATATATATATATATATATATATATATATATCGGGTTGCACTCCTTCAGCCCAAGCGCTATAATACTGCGGCGTGCAGTCCGATCCATGTATAATATACTACTGCGGCGTGCAGTCCAATCCAATACATGTATATGTATATACTGCCGCGGCTTGTAGCCCGATCCAGTGTATATCAAATACACCCACTATGGGGTCCTTGACCCCTCTCAGTAAATATAGACTTCGCTTCTCTGGCGCACTCAGCTAAGATAGGGTATACAACCCTAGGTATTTCTTGTTTAGAGTGCAAATTGCTAATATTTCATATTATATTTTACAGTCAAAGACATGACTGAGAGTATTTGTTCAACAGATAAAGTGAAATTAATTAGCTCAACATGCACCCTAAGGGTTCTACGAATCGGTACAAGGCCCCAAACATGGCAACTAGCCCAAAATATACGGATATAAGCTCAGTCTCAGTCAAAAGTACAGTAGAGTCATCAATCGGGATTGACCGAGTCCAAATCCCTAACAGTAACATCACCACATTCATCACACGACGTGTATTTCATCTTAACATAGTACCGCATAGTGCAAATACGGGGTTTCAAACCCTCAAACCGACCAAAATCCTAGCTCGCCTTGCGCTTTCCTCGCATATCGACCTCCTCGAGTGTGGAATCTGACCAAAACCACAAAGTATAGGTTATAATAAGCTAATGGGACATAACCCAATTGAAAGAACTCAAAAACACCCAAAAACACGAAGTTGGCAAAATTACAAATTTCACATCATCGGATTTCTCGTCTCGCCACGAGTCTGTACATATTAAATACATCAAAATCGGAGTTCAAATGGCCCTTCAAATTTCAAATTTACATTAAAAAAACCAAGCCCTAATTTATTCATATTTTTACCCAAATTTCAGAGAATTAAAAGATGAATCTTCAATTAAATGTATTTCTAGGCCACGAGACTTACCTTCAATCACTTCCCGTAAAAATCCCCTTCAAAATCTATCAAGAAGCTCTAAAGATGGTGTAAAAATGGTGGAAAAATGAGATAGGTCACGGATGAAATTATAAAAACCCTTCTGCTCACGTAGTTATTAACCTATGCGATCACGGCCCTGCTATTGCGATCGCACAACACAATTTTTAAACCTATAAATTTCCTCCTATGTGATCGCGTCCTAGGCATGTGATCGCGATGAACAATTTTCCATAGGCCATTTCTTACTCTATGCAATTGCGTAACACCTGATGCGAACGCGTAGCACTCCCTAGCCCTCTTATGCGAACGCATCACCAAGCATGCCAATGCAATGAATAAATTAAGTTGGCCCCAAACATTTTCTGTGCGAACGCGGGGTCCCAACCGTGATTGCAATGACTAACGACCCTAAGCCTATGCGAATGTGGCCTGTGCCTTGCGATCGCAAAGGCCAAAATTGGCCTCCAACAGCTGATGAAAAATCTACAACTCTCCAAGTCAAAAATCATCCGTTTGAGCACCTGGAATCACCCCGAGGTCCCCGATACCTCAACCAAAACACCAACTACTCCAAAACATCATACAAACTTATTCCAATCATCAAAACACATCGAACAACACAAAAATCATCAATTCATCACGGATTCAAGCCTAAGTTAAACTAAGATTTCCGAAACTCACATTCGATCAAAAAATCGACCAAATTACATCCGAATGATCTGAAATTTTGCACACATATCCAAAATCACCTAACGAAGCTATTGCAACTGTCGAATATCCATTCTGACCCTCGGATTAAAATCTCACCTATCAACCTAAATTCGCCAAAATTCAAACTCGCCAATTCAAGCCTAATTCTACATCGGACCTCCAAATTCAATTCCAATCGCTCTCCTAAGTCACAAATTATCCCCCGAAGCTATCGAATCAATGGAATTCATATACAAGCCCTTTAACTACATAGTCAACATCCGATTGACTTTTCCACAACAAGCTTCCTTCTAAGAGGCTAAGTGCCTCATTTACGGCTAAAACCAATCCAACTCAATTTGATCAACTCAAACACAAAATATTATATCATAGAGGGACATAATATGGGGGAAACGGGGCAGTAACTCGCGTGACTACGGGTCGGGTCGTCACACCCTTCCCAACTAATATAAACGCTCGTCCTCGAGTGGGTCAAGAAACATAACTGGAGTCTCAAATAGGTGGGAATATCTACTCTGCATCTCTTGCTCGATCTCCCAAGTAGCCTCCTCCATGGGCCGACCTCTCCACTGCACCTTCACTGAAGTAATATCCTTGGACCTCAACTTTTGAACCTCTCGACCCAGAATAGCCACCGACTCCACATCATATGACAAATCATCATCCAGCTGGACCGTGCTGAAAACTAACACATGAGATGGGTCCCTAACATACTTCCGGAGCATAGACACATGGAATACCAGATGCATACTGGACAAGCTAGATGGCAAAGCAAGATCATATTCCACCTCTCCAATCCTCCTGATTATCTCAAAAGGCCCAATAAACCTTGGACTCAGCTTCCCTTTCTTCCCGAACTGCATGACACACTTCATAGGCGAAACCTTAAACAAGACCTTCTTGCCTACCATATATGACACATCACGAACCTTCCGGTCCGCATAACTCTTCTGGCATGACTGTGCTATACGAAGCCTCTCCCCGATCAACTTCACCCTCTCTAAAGCATCTTGAACCATCTCAATCCCCAACAATCTAGCCTTGCCGGGCTCGAACCATCCAATAAGAGATCTACACCGCCTACCGTACAATGCCTCATATGGGGTCATCTGAATACTTCACTAATAATTATTATTGTACACAAACTCTACAAGCAACAAAAACTCATCCCATGAACCTCCAATATCAATAACACAAGCACGTAACATATCCTCCATGATCTAAATAGTGCGCTTAGACTGTCTGATCATCTGAGGATGGAATGTTGTGCTCAACTCTACCTGCGTACCCAACTCTTGCTGAAACACCCTCCAGAACTAAAAAGTTAACTGAGTACCTCTATCCAAGATAATAGACACTGGGACTCCATGAAACCTAGCAATCTCCCGAATAAGGATCCTTGCCAACCACTCTGATGAGTAAGTAGTACATACTGGAATGAAGTGCGCGGACTTGGTTAGCCGATCCACAATTACCCAACTGAATCAATCTTCCTCGAAGTCTGAGGGAGACCAATCACAAAATCCATAGTAATACTCTCCCATTTCCACTAAGGAATAACCATACGCTGAAGAACACCACTCGGTCTCTGATGCTCATACTTGACCCGGTGACAGTTGAGACATCGCACCACATAACTCACAATATCCTCCTTCATTCCTCCACCAGTAATGTTGTCTCAAGTCTTGATACATCTTCGCGACACCCGGAAGAATAGAGTACCACGGGCTGTGAGCCTCCTCTAGTATTAACTCTAAAAGTCCATCTATATTGGGCATATAAATCCGGCCCTGCATCCTCAATACACCATCACTATCAATAGTCACATCCATGGCATCATCATGCTGAACCCTATCTTTAAGGACAAGCAAATGTAGGTCAGCATACTGACGCTCTCTGATACGATCATACAAGGAGGACCGAGAAACAACACAAGCCAACACCCGACTCGGCTTTGATATATCCAATCTCACCATCCGACTGGCCAACGCCTTATCATCAACTATTAATGGCCTCTCCCCAACTGGAATATATGCCAAGCTGCCCATACTAACCGCCTTCCGGTTCAAAGCATCGGCCACCACATTGGCCTTCCCCGGATTATAAATTATGGTAATGTCATAATCCTTAAGCAACTCAAGCCACCTCGGCTATCTCAAATTAAGATCTTTCTGTTTGAACAGATGCTGAAGGCTACGATGATTAGTATATACCTCACAGGAAACTCCATACAAGCAGTGCCTCCAAATCTTCAGAGCATGGACTATAATTACTAACTCCAAATCGTGCACCAGGTATTCCTTCTCATGGGACTTCAACTGACAAGAATCATATGCAATAACTCTACCATCATGCATCAATACAAATCTGATTCTTACTCTCGAGGCATCACAATACATGGTTTAGGAACCTGAAGCTGGCAGCAATATCAATACTAGAGCCGTGGTCAAACCTATCTTGAGCTTCTGAAACCTCTCATCACATTCCCGGGACCACCCAAATGGAGCACCCTTCTGAGTTAACTTGGTCAAGGGTGATGCAATAGAAGAAAATCCCTGAATAACCCGATGATAATACCATGCAAATCCAAGGAAACTACGGATCTCAATGGCTAAGGTCAGTCTAGGCCAACTCTGCACCGCCTCAATCTTCTTCAGATCCATCTGTATACCATCACTGGAAACCATGTGTTCTAGAAAAGCCACAGATCCGAGCCAGAACTCACGCTTGGAGAACTTTGCATAAAGCTTCTCCTCCCTCAATCTCTACAGTACTACTCTCAAATGCTGGGCATGCTCCTCTTGGCTACGCGAGTGCACCAGGATATCATCAATAAACACAATCACAAAGGAATTCCAGATACGGCCAAAACACGTTATTTATCAAATGCATGAACGAGGATGGGGCATTAGTCAACCCAAAAGACATAACTATAAATTCATAATGCCCATATCTCGTCCTGAAAGTTGTCTTCATGATATCAGAATCCCTAATCTTCAGCTGTTGTGGGCTTGAACGAAGATCAATCTTTGAGAATACCCTCGTTCGCTGGAGCTGATCAAACAAGTCATCAATACGGGGTAGTAGATACTTATTCGTCACTGTCACCTTGTTCAGCCTGCTGTAATCAATATACATTCTCATTGAGCCATCTTTCATATTCATAAATAAGACTGGTGCACCCTACTGTGACATACTAGGATGAATAAATCCGTTATCTAGGAGTTCCTGAAGCTGCTCCTTCAACTACTTCAACTCAGCTGCTGCCATACGATAGGGAGGAATAGAGATAGGCTGAGTGCCCGGCACTAATCCAATACCAAAATCAATATCCCTGTCCGGTGGCATGTCCGACAGCTCTGGTGGAAACACATCCAGAAAATTCCTCACAACAGAAACAAAATAAAGGCTAGGAGCCTCAACTCCAACATCTCTCACAAATAAAAAATATGATAAGCACCCCTTCACAACCATCCGCTGGGCCTTTAAGAAAGAAATTACCCTAGTGGGTACGTAATCAGTCATACCATGCCACTCGATCCTCGGAATACCCGGCATAGCCAATGTGACAGTCTTAGCATGACTGTCTAGTATTGCATGGCACAGAGATAGCCAATCCATGCCCAGAATAACATCGAAATCAGCCATGCTCAGTAGAAGCAAGTCAACTCGGGTTTCCAGACCCCCCAATAGTAATAAGACAGGATCGATACACATGGTCCACAATAATCGTATTGCCACCGGGGTAGATACGTGCACAAGTAATGCAAGACACCTTTGGGTTGTACCCGAATTTTGAGAAAAGTATGAAGACATAGGAATAAGTGGAACGAGGATCAAATAAAATTGAGTCATCCCTATGGCAGAAGAAAGTAAAACATGTGATAATAGCATCCGAAGCAACAGCATCTGAACGGACCTAAAGAGCATAGAATCGGGTCTGACCACCACCCGATCGGCCTCTCCCTAGCTTCCTGACCCTCACCCCTAGTTGGCGAGGCGGGTGTTGAAGATGTTGGGCTAGAAGATTAGGGCTGGCCCCCTCTACCGAGATGAACTTGATGCACGGCGGGGACACTCCCTCTGCATACACCCAAACTCACCACACTCGTAGCAACTACCCGGTGCTGGGGGCTGGGACTAAAGGGAATCCCTCATGCAATGGTGGCTAGGTGAAGAACTCGGTTGGGATGAACCTTAAACAGACGGGGCATGAGATGAACTCTGTGCCGGCAGTGCACTAAGAGTTGGCAGACTCTGCTGAGAGCCCTGATAACCCCGACCATAAGAAGACCCACGGTACCCTGAGCAAGCTGGCCATGGAGGCCTAAAAGAACGACCTCTGCTCTTCTAAACATGGCCCCTAGATAGAGCACCACTAAAGCTATTTGATCCTCGAGGCCTCTTGGCCTCCCTCTCCTCTCTCCTGACGACGAGCTATCTTAATATCACGAGCAATATCCACTGCATCCTCGGAGGTATGGCTCAGGACCATCTCTCGAGTCATCAGAATATGGAAGGGATAAATGAGTCTGTCAACAAATTGCCTGATCCTCTCTTGATTTGTTGGAACCATCCATGGGGCATAACGAGCTACCTTTGAGAATCTTACCTCATACTACATCATTGACATATCTCCCCGATGAAGCCACCCAAACTTCCTACGCAGCTCCTCCCTCTGCGACCATGGTACCCACTTCTCCAGAAAAATAGTGGAGAACTCCTACCATGTCAATGGTGCTACACCTGCCGCCATACGCCTCTCATACGCCTCCCACCATTTAAAGGCTGCTCATGAAAACTGAGAGGTGCTAAATGATACCCCGCTCGACTATTGGATCCCTGTTGTCCGAAGCATACGTCGACACTTGTCGCAAAAACCCTGGGCATCCTCGCTGGAATACCACTGAAAGTAGGAGATAAAAGCCTGCTAAACCTCTTAAGACGATGCTGCTCATCGTTTGGAATCACTGGTACCCTATCAACCTGAATTGGGTCAATCGGCAGAAATGGGGCAACTGGATGGACTGAGGAAACCTGATGAACTGGTGGTGCCTCTAGTGTCTGCAAACCCTACACTACCTTCTCAGGAGTGCGAGCTGTGGGGGTCTAATGACAACCTCCGGTCTGAGATATAGCTGTGGCAGTAGTGGCCGAGACTGCCTGAGCCACGCCAATGCAAACTAATAAAATCTTAGCTAGGGCCTCCTGAAGACCCGAAATCACAATAGTCACAATTGGTGCCTGAGCAGGTGCTGCTGGAACCTTTACAGCTGGAGGCTGATCCTGAGTGGAGACAACTGGTGGGTCAATTGGTGCTGCCCCTAGTGCTCTACCTCGACCACGACCATGATCACGGCCGCGTCCATGACCTCTAGTGGGTGGCAATACTGGTTTTCCGCCACGTCCGGTAGTACGTATTCTCACCATATGCGAGAGAACAAAACACAAAAGTTTAGTTCTCGGATCAACAAAGTCGCACGACAAGAATTTCAAGAATATGAAGTTTTTCCTAAAGGTTCTGCGGCCTCCCAAGAATAAGTACAAACGTCTCCGTACCGATCCGCGAGACTCTACTAAACTGGCTCATGACACGTGAGACATGGTAACCTAGGCTCTGATACTAACTTGTCACAACCCAAACCACGATCGTGATGTCGTCCAACACCTTGTTAAGGAAGCCCTACTATTGGACATTTATATCCCAATTATTAAACTCAAAAATACCAATTTAGCGTAAACTCTTGGTTTGATAATAACAGAATAGTGCAAAAACCATAATAACATCCATAATAGATCTGGCGTTGGAAGTCAGAGCCTCTAGATACATCTGATCAATATCCTATACAAAAGAAAAGTAGATGCGGAAGTAAAGGAACGATAAGAGGAGAAAACGGGTTCTGCGGATGCCGACAGGTACCTCGATGACTCTGGTACTGAATTGGGCAGCAACAAATAAGCTCAGCTAAGACTTCGGGATCCCTGTATCTACACACAGGTTGTAGGGAGTAAAGTGAGTACTCCAACTTAGCGAGTAATAGCAATAAATAACAACTAAAAATAAGAAATCCTATAATAACACTACACAATTCTATAACCAACAATAAATGCAGTAAATATCCGCTAATTAGGGAAAGCTGGCAAAATCCTCTATGGTGCGACAATTTACCAACAGTGCTGCAGCGCGCAGCCCGATCCATGCCTAATAATGCAGCGGCGTGTAGCCCGATCCAATATATATATAATGTTGTGGAACGCAAGCCCGATCAAATAATAATAGTCGACTGCGCTCACTAGGAGTACGTGCAGACTCCGAAGGGGCTCCTTCAGCCCAAGCGCTATAATACTATGGCCCGCAGTCTGATCCACATAATATATCACTGCGGCGTGTAGTCCGATCCATATATAATATACTACTGCAGCGTGCAGTCCGATCCAATACATGTATATGTATATACTGCTACGGCGTGCACCCCAATCTCGTATATATAAAATACCTCCACTATGGGGTCCTTGACCCTTCTTAGTCAATATAGACTTGGCCTCTCGGGCCCGCTCAGCTAAGATAGGGTATACAACCCTGGGTATTTCTTATTTAGAGTGCCAATTACTAATACCGGTTCATATTATATTTTACAGTTAGAGACGTGATTAAGAGTATTTGTTCAACAGGTAAAGTGAGGTCAATTAGCTCAACATGCTCCCTAAGGGTTCAAAAAATTGACACAAGGCCCCAAACATGGCAACTAGCCGAAAATATAGGGATATAAGCTCAGTCTCAATCCAAAGTACAATAGAGTCATCAATCGGGATGGATCGAGTCCAAATCCCTAATAGTAACATCACCATGCTAATCACACAACGTGTATTTCATATCAACATAGAACCGCATAATGCAAATACGAGGTTTCAAACCCTCAACACATCATTCATAACTATTACTCACCTCAAACCGGCCAAAATCCTAGTTTTCCTTGCACTTTCCTCGTAAATTGACCTCCTCGAGTGTGGAATCTGACCAAAACCACAAGGAATAGGTTATAGTAAGCTAATGGGACATAACCTAACTGAAAGAACTTGAAAAACACCCAAAAACCCGATGTTGGCAAAACCTGAGCCCCGAGCCCGCTTCTCGAAAACTTACGAATTTCACGTCGTCAGATTCCTCGTCTCACCGCGAGTCCGTACATATAAAATTCATCAAAATCAGAGTTCAAATTCCCCTTCAAATTTCAAATTTACATTTCAAAAACCAAGCCCTAATTTTTTCATATTCTTACCTTCAATCACTTCCTATCGAAATCCCCTGTAAAATATATGAACAAGCTCTCAAGGTGGTGTAAAAATTGTGGAAAAATGAGATAGGTCGCGGATGAAATGTTATAAAAACCCTTCTGTTCGCTCAATTATTACTCTATGCGATCGCAACCCTGTTATTGCGATCACAGAGCACAATTTTTAAACTTCCAAATTTCCTCCTATACGATCGCAGCCCTAGGCATGCGACTGCGATGATAAATTTTCCACAAGCCATTCTTACTCTATGCGGTCACGTAACACCTGATGCGAACTCGTAGCACTCCCTGACCCTCTTGTGTGAACGCATCACCAAGTATGCGAACGCAATTAACAAAATAAACTGGCCCCTAACTTCTTCTGTTCGAACGCGGGGTCCGAACCGTGACCGCAATGACCAACGACCCTAACCCTATGAGAACGCGGCCTGTGCCTTGCGATCTCTAAGGCCAAAATTGGCCTGCAACAGCTAATGAAAAATCTGCAACTCTCCAAGTCAAAAATCTTCTGTTTGAGCACTCAGAATCACCCCGAGGCCCCCGGGACATCAATCAAAAACACCAACCTACTGCGAAACATCATAAAAACTTGTTCCAATCATTAAAACACGTCCAACAACACAAAAATCATCAATTCACCACGGATTCAAGCCTAAGTTAAACTAAAACTACCGAAACTCACATTCGATCAAAAACCCGACCAAACGACATCCGAATGACCTAAAATTTTCACACATATCTAAAATCACCTAATGAAGCTATTGGAACTTTTGGCATACCATTCTGACCCTCGGATCAAAATCTCACCTATCAATAAGAATTCGCCAAAATTCAAACTTCGCCAATTCAAGCCTAATTATACACCGGACCTCCAAATTCAAATCTGATCGCTATTCTAAGTCACAAATCATCCCCCAAAGATAATCTAATTGACGGAAATCACATCCGAGCTCTCTAACTACATAGTCAACATCCAGTTGACTTTTCCACAACAAGCTTCCTTCTTAGAGGCTAAGTGCCTCATTTCCAGCTAAAACCAATCCAACTCTATTCGATCAACTCAAACCCCGATATTAAATCATATACGGAAATAATATGTGGGAAACATGGCAGTAAATCACGTGATGATGGGAGGGGCAGATCTACCTTCGCCTAAGGGAAAAGAGCAGTTGGGTTTGAGGATTTGTTTGCCCCTCGTATTCGTCGAAGGGGCGTCACGTTCGCGTTAGGTTAGGGAGCCAAGTCTTTGTGTTCGTGAGCCTTACGCCGCATTTTCATAAGGGTAGTTTTTGTTAGTGGGAATTTGTGCTTAGGGAACGCGAGGCTTTGACCGCGTTCGCGAAGAAGGAATTTTTAAGTGCTGAGCAGAATGTTTAAAAAGGCTATTCAGTGATTTTGAGGTTAGGAACCTCCATTGTTGAGCGATTATGGAACTTGGGAGAGCATATTGAGGAGAGATTCAAGGGGAATCACGTGGAGGTGTGATTTAGTAACTCAATACACGGTTATGATGTGATTTCCACCGAGAAAATTCATGGGACTTGTACAGAAATGGAAGAACTAGGGCTTGGATATTTGTATCTTAATTTGCGATTTGAGGGGTCATTTGAACTTCGATTTTGGTGTTCTTTAAATGCATAGATATGTGGAGTGATAAGGAACCCATTGATGTACAAAAATTCTTGAGTTTCGAGAAGTGGGACCGAGGCTTGAATTTTGGTAATTTGAGGATTTGTGCCCAATATTGATTGTTTTCGCTTGGGCTTTGTTCCTTTAGCATATTGTGATGTATTCGTTCTGATTTTAGATAGATTCGACATGCGTGGAGGCTGATTTAAGTGGCAAAGGTGTCGCGAGATAGAAATTTACCCGGTTAAAGGTAAGTAATAATTGTAATGCTGTCCTGAGGGTTGGAAATCCCGGATTGCACATCGTTGTGTTACTTTGAGGTAACTTACATGCTAGATGATGGGCGTGGGGTAGAACACCGCTGGAGATTTTTACCTAGTCCATCCCAAATGATTATTTTATTCCGTATTTGATAGTTAATTATTTGATGATATTATGTTTTGGGTTGTATGCCATGTTTGGGGCCTTGTGCTGACTTGCTAAGAGCCTTAGAGGCATTTTTGCTATCTTTACTCACTCTATTTGTTGAAAGCATATACTTAGTCATGTTTTACGTGGTTATTACTCTAATATGTATTTATCACTATATTCTAAAAAATGTGGAAACTATTTTGCCCTGAGTTCCCTATTTTGCTGAGATAGAACGCATGTCTAATTCTAAGATTAATGATTGAGATAGAATGAGAGTTCGATGGTGAGGTTAATGACTAAGAGAGGTTGGGGGCCTAGTTGTGAGGATTATAGGCCTATCGTTCGGGTTGCACGCCACATCGATTACTATATAGTACCTATTGAGCGTGAATGGTGAGTGAGAGTATTGATTGGTAAGAGATGAGTTACGAGTGACAGAAAGGAAAACGCCTATTTATGAATTTATTTATTTCACTCCTCTTTAAAGTCAGTTTCTATTGAATATGTTGATTTAGTGACTGTTTTCACACATTTTTATATTGAGACTCGATTGAAATGTTGAACAAATGTTTTAGAACAACTTTTATTTAAACTGGGGTTTATGAGATGTTACGAATTTAATCACTCATTTGGCATTGGTTATTTCCACTGTGAATTTCAAGTTATGAGGTGTTTATGATTACTGTTTTCCCCGAGGGGCTATTTTACGAACTATGATTTGCCCGGGGGGTCGATTTTGGTTTTCATCCTTTTTATTACAAATGATATTGAACCCCTACTGAAAATGTTGGAATGTATTTTAAATGATTTTCCCCCAAAAAGCTGAATTTAAAGTGAGACGATTCACTCGTGTTACAATTTCAAAGCATGTTGTGCTTATGGAGCCCAATGTAAATGTGGATTCACTTTTTTGTACTACGCAGTCTTTATTTACCCTTATCTCTTAGTGGGTTGGAGAACTCACATTGCTCCCTGCACCTCATGTCCAGATTCAAGTATTTCGAAACCCGGAAGCTGGTGCTAGTTGCTCAGATGTGGAGTCATCAAAATTAGGAAGGTGGCTACACGACGTTCACATCACCATTTCTTCCTTCTCAATTTAGTTTCTTTACTTAGTACATTTTTACCGCTGTTGTTTTCAGACCTTAGTAGATGCTCATGGCTAGTTACATCCTAATGTCGGGCTTGTGTTTTCATTCTGCTTTGTTATTTCATAATTATATTATGAAATATTTTTTAATTAAAGGCTTAAAAATGGCTCTTAATGATTAAATTGTTATTGTGTGTGTTGTGTCGGCGTGCCTTGTCTTCATGAGAGGAGCCATCATGACCGGGCCGGTTTTGGGTCGTGACAAGTCGGTATCAGTGCTTAGGTTACATAGGTCTCACAAGTCATTAGCAAGTTTAGTAAAGTCTTACGGATTGGTATAGAGACGTATTTGTTTTTCCTCGAGAGGCTACAAAACCTTTAGGAAAACTTCCCATTCTTGAATTATTATCGTTCGTTCTTTTATTCTGCATGAGATATAACTCTTGAAATTCCTTCCATGCATTTGCATGTGCACATGAGCGCTTAGTATCAGATGTGCCTTGATGACTTGTGATTCCCTGATCGAGGGGCGAGAGGTGATCTTTTTGAGTTACTGTTGGGCCAGTCTGGAGGGCTTGAGGCCGAATTTTACATATAGCTTGAGCACCAAGGTGCTGATTGTGTGAGCAAGTGTCTTTGAACTGATATGTTTGCCAGTGTCTTTATTAGTTGAAAAGACAGTCGCATTACTGTGTGACAAATATGTTGTGACTGCAAGATGTATTCTATGAATTGGAAGTGGCAAGTTTTGGGTGTGTGAAGAGTCTTTTCATGTTTCCCAATTGGTAGTGAAGTAATTATGTTGCGGTATGAGTTCTGACTAGGGAAGACTAAGCGGCTTTAAAGTTTTTGACGGTGGAAGGCGTACGTAAATGATATTTGGAGGCAAGGCACGTGGGTTATCTCATGCGAACTGTTCTGAGGTTATATGATCTCAACTACAAGTGAAATATATGTGTTGTAATTTGAATATGGGTCGCTCAAGAGAGTGGGCTTAACTGTTGCGAGAATGAGTGCGTGATTTGCCGAAGATTTAAATAATTAAATGATCTGTGTTTTCACAAGCTTGCATAGGATCTGAGTTTAATCTGACTATGGTATTGTGGCATCAATAGAGTATAAGTGTTATGAGTTGTTGAGTGTATTTTGATCTATGACTTCGAGCCAAGTGGGGGACTCTGCAATTGATTTGCTAAATTCACAATTATGTGCTATGCTAATTCCAATTTGAGGCGTGTGGTGAATCATATCCGGTTTGCAAAGATAATTGAGCCCGAGGATGGCTCAACTTAATAAATATTTTGAATAAGGTAAGTTTATGCACTGATGTGTCAGAAATTTCGATGAGGCACTGGTTGTTCGGTTCTGTTGATTGGGTTAATTGCAGTTGGATAGAGTGAATGACTCTCAAGAATTGCTCTAATGTGTTCAATATTTTTCATGTAGAAATTTGGGTATCTCAAAGTCATATTTGTTATTAGAAACTGAGTTTTTATTGGAAGGGTTCAAGACTTGTTGTATTTCTATGTTAATTATAGGATCATATCCATCAGTATCAGGAAGGTAAAGGTAACGAATTTAGATTCGCTGGAAGTATCTTCAGAGTAAAATATTTTGATCGTGGTTCTCTTGAGAATATCTGAGAAGGTATTCACCGGCTTATGAGCCTTAGATCGGTATGGTAAATGTGTGATTAATTCCTTGGGTGTTTTTGCGGTAATGACTTTCTACTGGTATTTCACAACAGTGCTCTTCGATTATAATGGCCTGCATAGGTTGATTGAGTTAGGAAGATTCAGTCCCGATGGATTGGGCTGTGCAAAGAGGAGTCAGATAGTTCTTGTCGATTGTTATCGTGGCTAGATATGTATAGTTTCTACTGGTGTAAAGAGCCTGGGATGTATAAAGAGTTTCTTTTGGATTGGGCTAAATGGAAAGTTCTTGCTTAGTTGAGTGCATAGTGGCTTGTGGCTCGGTATGGATATGAAGTTCTCACTTTGTCCTAGGATGGTATGGCATATGCGGTATATTGTGGAGGACTGAGATTGCGTGTGTATGCTTACGATTTAGATTTGAATGGAAGGTCATAAATTCTTAGGCAGTACGGGAAGTTTAAGATAATTAGAGAAATAAGCTTCAAATGATTTGAGAAGGGATCTCCAGATGATTAAAGAAATGGTAATGCTAATGGAGGTGATTTGACGAGGGTGTATGTTCTAAAACAAGGCAGTGTGATTGAGTTGATGGTAATTCACGATACAGGTTAGCTCGTGGTTGTGGATGCCAGAAGGTGGGTAAGTTAGTTAGATGTTAGTATGTGCTATGATACAGTCATTGTGAACCTTTGAGAGATGATTTATCTTTGTGTGTAAGTAGAGTTAATGTGTGGTCCATTGGTAGACCTATATGTCCGGCATTGAGATAGTTTTGTTGACTTGGAGATGTTGTTGCTGAAGGATGTGTTAATTTAGTTATTTTTGAGCTATTAGCAATTAAGGGGATCTATGAGTTACCTTTCCATGTTGCGAGATGTTGCGATCTATTGGTTTTAGGCACCTATGCTATGGTTCTATCGGACTTTATAGTAGAAGTCAAACAAGAAGAATAATTGGGACATGCTAGGTAAATGGCATATCGGCTAAGTCCTATCGGTTTTGCATGGTGAATGTTATTTGTTTCACCGTGGGTGTAATGATTCACTTTGGTTCCAGACATCAATTGAGCATGGTAGTTGATTTCGAGCATAGTGACTTGAGGTGTCTCATGTGGAGAGTGTTTGGATAAGATCGCGCCTGGTAGCGAAGCTATGTTGAGATATGACCTTGCGGGTTAGATTCATCTGTTCTTTTTCTATTATGTGAGACGGGTTCTCATCCATGTGTTGTGATGGTACTGGAGAGCTTGAGGTACAACTTTTTCATTTGAAGTTTCATGATTGAGTATGTTCGGATTGTGGCTTATTGGTGCACGGACTGCACAAGTTGTGGCTTTAGCCTGTTTTGATGTTTCATGTCACCAGAGTAAATTTTTTGGATTTGATTAGATCGTTGGGGTCTTTAATAAATACAAACAAATCTGATTTCAGCATGTCTGATGGATAAATATCGAAGTTCGGCTCAGAAATTTTCTATGGTCTTTGCCAAAGGAGGAGTAGCCTTATGGGTTGTTGATCGGAGAAATGATTTTGGTTTATTACGTGTTTCATTTATCATTGGCAGTATACTAAAGTTTTGGAATGAGACTTTAGTTGATAAGAGGTTTTTATCGGTATTTAGTAATTATGTGCAGCTGCTGTGATTAGAGTTAGCGCGACAAGTGTTTAAGTTATGTGGTATATCATGTGACCGCACCTGAAATAGTAGATATGGTTTATTACATCTTTTTTGGAATTATTCATAGTATGAATGCGAGATTCTGATCGTATTGAGGATTTTAGAAGCAAAAATATGGTTCTATGGTTTATGGACTAGGATGGATTGTGAAATTTTAATTATGTTGTGTTATCAAATCTATGCGAGATAGGTTGACGTGGGATCATCCCCGGGTATGTGCATGGTAAGGTTAGTCAGCGGTTTCATGGTTCTTGGAACAACTCCAAGTACGTTCGAGGACGAACGTGTGGTTAAGTGGGGGAGGATGTAACGACCCGACTAGTCATTTTGAGCTTTTACACTTTGATCGGCAGTTCTCGGGCATGGCCTGCCCGTGAATGATCTTTAGATAATTAAGGGAATGGTATTGCTAATTATATCGATTGAATGAGGGTATATGTTTCAAAAAAGGGACTGTGAGTAAGTGGATAGTACTTCGGTACTACTGCAATGCTTTCATGTTAGATCGACTGCTGATATCCGAGTTTGTTTGATGACACTGGGGCATTTTAGAATACTTTTCATGGAAAGATTAGGTACTTTAGGTTTGACATGTATTCGGACGATGGAATTTGGGATAAGGTATGGTGATTTGTGTGCTACATGGGGTTGGAGACCAGAAGTTCTCATATTCAAGCTATTTTGTGGTTGTAGATTGTGTGCACCGACAATGTTTAGTGACAATCGAGGCCTAGTGACCCAAGTGCATCTTTTATGCTTGGTACATTGGATTTGGAAGTGATATTGGGTTCCGACAGGTTGTTTCTATGTTGTGTTATCCTGGAGTATTGTAATAAGACGGCGCTATTGGTTATGCAAGAAAATGCCACATATTAAGTGACGATGTTCTATAGATTATGTCCTATTGGGGACTTTTATATTTCGAAGAACAAGCGGATGACTGGAAAAGATTTGTCTTTCTTATTGGGCTCTTATGATGAGTGTCAGTGTTAAGGCTCCTCATATTTGTTCAGTTCCGGTGGTGAGGGACTTCTCATACGCGTTTCTTTTGGCAGGGCATGTCGCACAGCAAGGTTGTTGATTTCAGTATTGATTTGGTGCCTTGAACCATAATGTATGGCATCGGCAGAGTTATAGAGGTGGAAGGACCGGCTTCAGGATTCCTTGATAAGGAGTTTGGTGTAGGCCAATGAGGGTGAGTGTTCTATCTTTAGTCGGCTTGGTTGGCTCCAAATTGCATTGTTGAGAGAGGTATTAATTCGACTGTTGTGGAGATTATCAATGATCTATATGGGATCTATGAGTCACCGTTCTGTGTTGCGAGGTGTTATGATTTGTTGGTTATAGGCGCATAAGATGTCGTTCATTTTGGGCCTCATAGTGGAAGTCAGGAGGGAAGAGTAATTGGGCGTTGCTCATTGAATGGCATACCGATTATGTCATATCAGGTTACATGGCATATTTTAATTGTTTCACCATGGGTGCAATGGTTTGCTTTGGTTCCAGACATCAAATTGTGCGTGGTTGTCCCTTTCGAGCATAGTGGCATGAGGTGTTTCATGTTGAGTAATGTTTGATGGGATTACGCATTGCAACAAATCTATGTGGAGATATGACCTTGCAGGTTAGATTTGTATGTTCTATTTCTGTTAAGTGAGACGGGTTCTTAGCCTTGTGTTGTGGCGGTACTGGTGAGTTTAAGGTACAACTCTTTCATTTGAGTCATTTTCATGATTTGAGTATGTTCGAACCGTTTCTTATTGGTGGGCGAAATATGCAAGTTGTTGCTTAGGAATGTATTGATGTGTCATGTCACCACAGTGATGTGCTAGATTTGAGGTGATCGTTGGGGTCATTAATGAATATGAAAGGATTTCATTTCAGCTTGTTGGAAGGATAATATCAAGGTTCGGCTCGGGAACAAGCTATGGTATTAGCCAAAAGGGAAGTGTCTTGATGAATGGTTGATATGAGAAATGTTGATGGCTTACTACATCTTTTAGTTATTAGTTGCAGTATATGTAAAAGTTTTAGAATGAAACTTTAATTGATAAGAGGTTTTCTGTTGATATTTAGGCCTTGTGTGCAACTGCTGTGAATGGAAGTTATCGCTACATGTGTTTGAGTTAATGTGGAGTTTCAGGTAATTGAACGTGAGGGTGCAGGTATAGGTTATTACAACTGGTTCGGGCTTGTTCTGAATATAGATGTATGGTTCTTATCTTGTGTATGATTTCGGAAATGGAAATGTGGTTTTAAGGTTTATGGGCTAGATTGGGTTGAGAAATTTTAGTTACAAGATGTTATCGGACCTATAGGAAATAGGGTGATGTGGGATCACCCCCGGGTATATGCATGGTAAGGTTATCCAGCGATTGGTTAGCTTTTAGAACACCTCTAGGTATGTTCACGTTTGCTTAAGTTGGGAGGATGTGACGACTAGACCCGTCGTCTTATGAGTTAGCGCTCAGTTTCCCCCATTTCTGCCTTTTTATGCTTCGCTATCCATATTTCTATGTGTTCGAGTTGATTGGTTTGAGTTCGGAGTAAATTTGGCAAGAAATGAGACACTTAGTCTCTTTTAAGAAAGCTTAAGCTGGAAAAGTCAATCGGATATTGAATTATGAGTTAGAGGGATCAGATGTGAGTTTCGAGGGGTTCGGTAAGCATCGGGAGGTTATACTTGACTTGGGAGTGTGATTGGAAGTGGTTTTGGAGGTCTGATGTAGAATTAGGCTTGAATTGGCGAAGATAGCATTTTCGCGATTTCCTATTGATAGGTAAGTTTTTGATCCAGGGGTCGGAATGGAATTTTGAGAGTTATTGTACCTTCGTTATGTCAATTGGGACGTGTGCGCAAAATTTCTGGTCATTCAGACGTAGTTTGGTTTGGTTTTTGATCGAAAGTGTATTTCGGAAGCTTTTGGAAAATTTAGGCTTGAATTCGATGAGTTTTGGGTAATTTTTTTGAGGTGTTTTGGTGATTTGAACAAGTTCGAATGAGGTTTTAAGAAGTGTTGGTGGCTGTGGTGGATGTCCCGGGGCCTCGAGTGAGTTTTGGATGGTCAATCAGACCATTTTTGGTATTTTGAAGTTGCAGTTTTTTGTGTTCAGGTGTTGCAGAAATTAAGCTTTCGCGATCATGTGGGGTGCATCGCAATCGCGTAGAAGGATTGAAAGGAATCTAGCCTTCGCCTTCGCGATAAGGGCTTCGTGTTTGTGGAAGGCTGGGATGTATTGTTTTGCATTCGCGTAAGTGCAGTCGCAATCACATAGAGGAATTTGGGGTCTGAGGATCTTTGTGCATTGCATTCACGTGGACTTTTCCGTGTTGCAAGCAAAAACACCCACGCAAGTGTACGTGATCGACAAGTAATAGAGTAGTGAGTGGGGTATCATTCCCTCGAAGACATGTGAGCAACTATTGACTGATTCAAACCCAAATACCTTACTTATTCAAGAGATTATTCACAAAATAAAGATGTAATTGTTTTACTATCTAAACTATTAAGAAATAATCTAACTAAAGCAATTAACCAAACGAGTAGCAATTCCAAGTAACAAACAATAGGAGAGAATATTCCAGGGTCACAGGCTAGTTAACATTGTTGTTGTGTTCTTAGCTTAAGATGACTAATCAATTCATATGGGCTATTGATTTACAAGGTTTATATTACTCGTAAGAATCTTTCGACATCGTACTTTGCCTGCTCAAGTTAACTCAATGCCTATATTACTATGGAATTAAGATTAACAAAAACGCATTTAGAATTCATGTATTTCAACCAAGCAAGGCAATTGGGTATATATCTATCCCAATTGATAATATGTTCCCCGAGGCCCGGGTTCAATAACTTGCTTTATTTAATTCTATATGCAACCTAAAATTCCCACTTTCGAGTTCAACTTTAGATTCGTGGATAGTGCTTCACTGTTACCTCCTCAGCAAAATAATTAATAACAGAATTAAATAAATGACCCAATATGATAAATCAACTTTGTCAAATTAAACTTCAAACACAAACATTCATGTTTTACACATGACCCTAGAACAAAGGGTTTTAGCTACTCATTCTATTCTCCATCAACATTAGATTAAAGTTCATCACAATGAGTAAAAATAAATAGAAGAAAAGAAACTTGATGATCCAAATTCCTCCTTGCCTCTCTATGTCTTCTTTTTGCCTATGAAAACCTTGATAAAACTCCTTTGGGCGAGCTTGACCTTATATAGGATAAGTGAACTTTTTCTCCGAATTTCCACTTTTGCCCCCAATGAACTACCGCCGGATTTTGGATATGCGCTGCAGCGCATTTGACCACGCATTTCTGCTGATGTTCTGCCTTGACAATGCATCTTTTAGTGCTGTAGCGCATTTGGCAGCGCATTTCCCAGATGTGTAATGGCCTTGACTTTCGCCTTGCCTTCAACCATACTCATGCTCCGAGGGGTCTTTGTTGCTCCACAAAGGTTCCAAATCACATTTTCTTGCATACTATAAGCTTTTTATCTTGAAATACATACAATTCACAATTAGAGACTATATTTCATCAATTAACCATAATATGACCTTGGATATGATCTAGCGAAGGCATAAATAATAGCTAAATCATTTAGATTTTTCCTATTATCAACACCTGACACTTAATTCATTACTAGTCCTTGAGAAAACACACTATACTCTCTATAGATTTATTCAATCAACCATTTCCCTTGACGTTTTACACCTAGAATAATGTATATACATTACGCCTAGCAGTGAATGATCCTATCCTCAAAGACAACTCTCAAGTGCCATGCAATATTCACACTTCCTCAAGGTATCTACAAAGAGGTCAAGGCTTGCTTTTCTGTCACGAATCATGTGCCCTCACAATGACATCAATGAAAATTGAAATCAATCTACGCATTCGAGTCCTGTACTCACCTATATCAAAGAAATCACTCACCCTCGCAAAGGAAGTCATCTGCATGCAATCGGTACCATAAACATGACCTTAATGTAATTCTCTACGAATGTAAGCTAGCTCGGTCTAAAATCATTTAGGACTTTTTCATGGTTGTAATGTGGGCTAAGGGACATGTAGGACATATATAGGAATAGTTGTTCACCCTCCTAAGCACTTTAACACATCACATAATCACTTTGAGCGCAAATTATTCAATCCCTACTTCTCATTCACCAACAAAATCATCACACCAATACTCCCTTCTTCTTTACGCACTTTATTACTTCATACATACTAGCTGGAACTAGTCACACTGTACTGCTTTTTTTTTTCTTCTTCTTTTTCTTTTCACTTTACGCTAGTGGTGTAATACTTTACGAACAAGTGAACCTTTCTTCCTTCTATTGGTTCCACTCAAAACCCACCCTTCACTTATTTCCTTCTTACTTCTTTTAGCGCTCCTTTCACAATTAAAGTGCTTTAAGAGGTAAAAGTATCAAAGATATCAGTTAAGAACAAAAAGGATATAGGCTTGTAATGTGGGTGCAAACAAAAAGTCTATATGATCAAAAGGGTGTTAACTAGGGATAGATTTTATTTATTATAAGCAATTTAAGCTCAAAAAGATCAAAGAAAGACTAAAATCATTTTTCAGACCAAGCATCACCTCAAATTTCACTTCAACTCACATACCGGGCAAATTCTAGATGCAAGTACAATACATGGACTATGCAAACACCTCACCACACATGGCAATATGATTCATTAGGATCAGCTCATCAATACACTCCAGTACGAGCAATCAACTCTGTAGCAAACATACAATTTAAGGCACTTTCAGTGAGATTCAACAATTTGGCCTAGGCGTTACACTCTAGGGGTCTATTGTGTTAAGGTGTGTTAACGTTATGGGTTCTCTTTTCAGCTTATTGCTCGTAGCCTATTACACTAATCTACAAAATCAAAAAGAAAACTACCTATGCCCAATTCAAGTTAAACCGTTGGAAAAGAATCGCGGCCTAAAGAAAAACTAAGGGGGAGTTGATACACTACCTAATAAAAAATATAAATAAAAAATAAAAATTCTTTTTGGTGTTTTATCTAGACTCACTTCCCTCAAGAAAACCGTCTAAAAGATCCGTCATCAGGAAGAGCCTACTTTTTTACTTTTTTTTTGACTCAGTCCGTCAAGAACCCCATCGAAAGGGATCCTTCATCGGGCCGAGCCATCTACCTAAATTAACAAACAACTCCAACTCGACAAAGACTATCAAGTCAATATGAAATAAACTAAACAACCAGTTGTATTATACAATTACATACAACATACACTAAAGGAATCCCCACCCCACACTTAAGATGCAGACATGTCCTCATGGCTGAAAATTAGAAAGAACAATGAGGTAAAAGGGACTTCCCTGAAGTGTTACTCCTGGTCAGAGACGATGTCGAGGTTCACGTTGCACGTAGGCCCCAAAGCTTGTAGCCATCCCATAAATTTCTTCTCCGACTTTTCTTTTTGGTCTTCTAACGATTCCACACGAGTGCTCAAATTAGTCATGGATGCCCGCAGACCTGCCATTTCCCATTCCGTAGCAACAAAACGAGACACTAGGGCAACCCCGGAAGATGTTGCCGGTGCAGAAGTTTTGACAGCTGCCACATTTTGCTTCTGAGCTTGTGTTGCGGCTCCTTCAGGCTCCTCATCACTATCTTCATCATCAGACGCATCATTAGAGTTTCTTGATGCTTCCACCTCTATCACTGCCAGCTCCTTCCCTGTCTTCACTTTATCCGCACGGACCTCACCTTCCTTTTTGACTAGTCCATCCACAACTATATTTTCTAGCACATGGGCTTCCCTGCATAGTTGGGTGACTAAAGAAGGGAAGAAGAAACCGCACCTTTTTACGTAGTTGCAGATGAACAACTCGTCGTGTATGACCTTAGCCACATCAAAGTCATAGCCATAGACAAAGCTCCAGATAAGAGCAGTTCGGGCCCACTCGACCTCCATTTTATTGAGCAACGAGATAAGACGGTTGTTAATGAGGTGCAGCCAACATTTGGCTTCATTGGTTAGCGCTGCGGAAAGGAACTTCTCTCCAGAGTCCATCTATACCACCTCTTTACACTGTGTACAAACAGTCTCAAAGAATTTTTTTCATTTTACAGGCGCTGGGTTACGGCTGTACTCATAGAAGTCATCCTTAGGCAAAGGGGGTGAATGCAGCTGGTAAGTAGTCCGAATAGCCTCCACTGAAGCATTCACTGCTCGTCGGTGTACCATGATAATCCCTTTGTTATGCTCTGGCACGTTTGTATAGAACTCCATTACAACCATGTCATTGACCTCACCGGGATCACTTAGGAATGTTTGTAATCCCCGCCTTATTATCTCGTCATGCATACGAGGAAAAAATTTCCAGAGCCATCGAATGTCAATACCTCTGTCCGGACTAGGCTTTCGACGAGCTTTTTCCGCAAATAGGGCCTGAGCTTTGGCCGATACAAATTTTTTATCATCAAAGGAGCGTGCAGGTGCAGCCCTCGTGCCCTAGCCGAACCAACTTGCCTGCTCAATAACGCACCGGTGGATGTCGTTTTTTGGAAAGAGTCATGATACCTGTAAAACACCACATATTATCACAGCCCAACAAATATTCATGACTCCATGCGGTTACTCAGACTTCACACGTATTTGGGGTCACAACCTATATACCCATGTTCATTGGGACCTTTCAACAAACACATTGTGGGCAATAGGCTTTTACAACTCTTTACCAAAAATGATAGAGCAAGACACACCCACTTACATTCTCCAACATTACAAATCACGGGGGATTCTACCCCACACTTATCATGGACTAACACCACAATATATGGAAGCAATATCTCTGCATTAATCTACATACAACTACTACAACTAAGCCATATATATATATATATATATATATATATATATATATATATATATATATATATACAAAAAATCTAGAAAAAAAATTCAACAACGAAAAAAAAAAATAGAAAAACAGAGAGATGAGAAAGAGGAAGAGAGACCAGGGTTCATACCTATGGAGAGCGATAGTGGAGAAGAAGAAGGGTGATTAAGTTGGTGGAATGTGGGGGGAGAATATCGCTCAAGAGGGTTGAAAGGTTTTGGGAGACAAGGAATAATTTGGGAGTTTTGGTCGTGTAAATAGGGGGATGTTGTATTATGAGGGGTTGAAGAAGGGTAATTAAGTTAGGTTAACCAAAAGAAAATTAGAATATAATAAAATACTCTACAACAAAAAAAACACGAGAATATTAATCCCAGATGCGTGGTCAGGTGCTCTGCAGTGTATAAAAATGCGCCGCCAAGGCAGAATGTTACCCAGATGCGTGGACAGGTGTGCGGTCAGGTGCCCTGCAGCTCACCTGGGCAATGTTTTCTTTTCAATTTTTCACCTGTTCTTTCCCTGTACAATGGCCATAGCATCCATCTTCTGTCACCTTCATTAGTTAGTTCTTCCTAAAACACAAAATTGACACTATAACTATCATTGGGTTACCTCCCAACCAGCGCCTTATTTAACACTTTGGCACGATGGTTACAACATTTCAATGGGTTGCCTCCCATCCAGTGCCTAATTTAACATCGCGACACGACTCAACATGTTCTCAAACCTCCTTCAAATCTACCGAGGTCTTGTGACATGAAAATTCCCCACCCCAGTAATGTTTTATCCGCTGACCGTTTACCAAGAAAGTGCCCATTGAACTGATATCTCTCAATTCCACAACTCCAGGAGGCTTCATGCTTACTACAACAAAAGGGCCCTATCAACGAGATTTAAGCTTTCCTGGAAAAAGCTTCAATCTTGAATTGAACAACAAAACTTCTTGCCATGGCTCGAACTCTCGAAATTGATTGTGCTTGCCATGCCACCTCTTATTTTCTCTTTGTACAGTTTGGCATTCTCATATGCATGTAATCGAAACTCCTCGAGCTCATTTAGTTGCAACAACCTCTTCTCTCCAGCTAATTCCCCATCCATATTTAAATTCTTTATTGCCTAGTAGGGCTTGTGATCAAGCTCGACTGGCAAGTGATAAGCCTTCCCATATACCTATTTATACGGAGAAGCACCTATGGGAGTTTTGTAGGCTGTTCGATACGCCCACAATGCATCGTCTAACTTCCTGGCCCAATCTTTTCTATTTTCACTCCTCTTTTCTCAAGAATTTGCTTGACTTCACGGTTTGAAACCTCCACTTGACTACTTGTCTGTGGGTGATAGGCAGTGGAGACCTTATGCTTAATCCCATACTTTGCAAGGACATTGTTCAACAATTTATTCCAGAAATGCGTACCTCCATCGCTGATCAACACTCTAGGAGTTCTAACACATGTGAAAATGTGCTTCTTAACGAAGCTTAACACTACATTTGTATCATTAGTGGGGAGAGGAATGGCATCCACATACTTAGACACATAGTCAATTGCCACCAAGATGTACATATGACCATTAGAATATGAAAACGGTCCCATGAAGTCAATTCCCCTAACATCGAATAGCTCTACTACTAGTATGTTTTGCAATAGAGTCTTGTGCTTCTTCGTGATCGTTCTGGTCCTCTGGAATATGTCACACATTTTGGCGAAGGCGTGTGCATGTGAACAATTTTGGCCAATAAAAACCTGATTGTAGCACTTTCTTAGCTGATCTGACTCCACTGTGATGACCCCCATATGGCGAGGAGTGACAACTATGAAGTATGGAGCTCATCTCTTCCTGAGGATCACACCTCTGCACCAACTAATCAGCAAAGAGTCTGTACAGGAATGGGTCATCCCACATGTAAAGCCTCGCATCATGCAAGAACCTTCTTCTATTGTCTGATGTCAATTCTAGGGGTGTCACCCCACCTGCAATTAAATTCACATAGTCTGCATACCACAGTGCTTTGCTTGAGGTGATTGCCAATAACCGCTGATCCGCGAATGTTTCTTTGATTTCACCTTCTTCCACCACATGGTTTTGATTTTCTAATCTGGGTAGGCGATTAGCTACTTGATTTTTTCTTCCTTTATGATCCTGGATCTCCAGATCTAAATCTTTCAATAGTAGGACCCACCGAATTAGTCTCGGCTTTGCATCCTTTTTCTCAAACACGTGCCTGATGGCTGAATGATCTGTGTAGCTGAGGGAGAGGCGTAGCAGACTAGTCTTGTGGCTGGTTCGAGGTGAGTAATAGATGTGGATGATGACTTTAGGGTTTGAATCCCCGGTATATCACACAGTGATGCTATATTGAGGCGAGACACGTATTTTACGGTGAGTGCGGGGTTGATTGTAATTGTGGACTATGGCTTAGTCCGCCCGAGTGGTATTGTACTGTGTTATTGGTTATAAATGAGTCGGTAAACCTCCTACTTGGATGGTTATGGATATATTTGTGTTGTGTGCCGGTTATTTGGATACCGTGGGGATTGTTATCACTGTTTCTAGGATTTATAGCATGTTTGCATGATATCAGTCCTGAGCTAAACATTTTCAAGATATGACTGGCGAATTCTAAGGTTTTGAATACCTAATTTTATAATTACTGATAAACGAAAACTAAAAATGGTAAGTTTAATAGTGCCTGTGTGGCTTGCATGCATATAGCTGGACTGATAGTGGATGGGGCTGCACGCTGCAGCTTATGTTACTATGATATTGCGCTTGGGCTGTAGGAGCCCCTCTGGAGTTTGAACCCCCACAGTGAGCGCGGGTACCCAAATGGATCGCGTTGTGTACTGTAGCATTTATGTGTATTTGCATTGCATTCATGCATTTGATACTTATCTGCTCTATCTGTTAATATTTCTTAAGATTACTCTGTTAAAAGGAGTAGACAATACTGTTGTAGCTTTACTTTGTTATATATTGGGATTTCTTGCCTTCAATGTCATTATACATGTCTTCAGATCCAGGTTCTTCAGGGAAGAGCTGAGTTTATAGCTGTTTTTCAGGGCTATTATCCGGAGTTTGTCGAGGTAGCTACCTGGCATCTGCAGGACCTGACTCCTCCTTTAATTCTTGCATTTGACTACTCTACGTACTCAGCCTCTTTTGTATTACAGTACTATTATGCTATTCTGGCAGAGGCTCTTGACTCGTGACCCCAGATCTATGAGAGGTTGTTCTGTATTGGTTGTTATTGGGTTGTTTTCTATATAACTGCTATAATTGATTTCCTTCGCTATTAATGATATTTAAATAAAAGTTTTGAGCTCTATGCTCGGGTTGTGAGTATGATTGGTCGGGCTCTCCTAGCAATGTGTTGGGCGCCATCACGACTGGGTTTGTGGTCGTGAAAAGTTGGTAACAGAGCTTAGGTTACTAGGCCCAAGAGTCTTGAGCCGGTTAGTAGAGTTTTGCAGATCGGTACAGAGACTTCTATATTTATGCTCAAGAGGCTACATAACCTTTAGGAAAACTTCCCATTCTTGGAATTCTTATTGTGCGTACTTCATTCTGTTTGAAATAACTCTTGAAATTCCTTCCACACGTCTGTATGCGCAGGTGAGCACTCGGTAGTGTGTGTGCCTTGATGGCTTCTGATTCCCCAATCATGGGCGAAAGGTAATCTCCATAAGTTCATGTTGGGCCAGTCTAGAGGACTTGAGGCCAGATCTTTACCCATGGCTTAAGCACCAAGGTGCTGATTGTGTGAGCGAGTGTTTTGAACTTATATGTTTATCGTTGTTCTTATTAGCCTAAAATGTGTCCGCATATCCATGTGATGAGTATGTTAGTACTGCGAGGTGTATCTATGTGATGTTGGTAGTGACGAAGAAGTCTGGTGGATATAACATGAGCTGTTAAGTGTTTGTTTCCTATTACGGTATGTTGTGTAGCCCCAAGTTATGGGCGCGTGAAGAATATTTTCATGTCTCTTAGTTGGAAAGTAAAGTGCATTTCATGTGGTGGTATGAGTTTAGAATCAGAATAACTAATTGATTTTGTAATGTATATGATGGTTGAAGGTATGTTAAAAATATTTAAATTAGGCGAAGCAGGCGGGTTATCTCCCGCGGAGTGTTTTTAAGTGGTATGATTCTTATGTGTATGTTAAAATATCTCATGTGTAATTGATGGTTGATGGAATTGGGACGCTTAAGAAAGTGGACTCAACTGTGGTAGAGATGAATGTGAGATGTGTGTAGGATTACGGTACTAGTTGATCTGCATTTTCACGAACTTGTAGTGACTTGGGTTTAAATCTCACTATAATGTTGTGATTCTATTAGAGTAAAAGTATTAAGGATTATTGAGCGTGTCCTGGTATATGGCTTCGAGCCAAACTGGGGAGGTTGCTATGGATTAGCTGATTGTACTATTGTGTGCTATGTTGGTTCTGTCTCAAAGTATGTTGGTGGATCAGGTATGTTCGTAGAAATTGAGCAAAGAATGGCACGTGTGAAGGAAGTTTTTGATAAAGGTTATATGGTCCTTTGTAGACGGGAAGAAACAGTAGGATGTTTTGAACTACTGTCGATAAAGAATGCTCAGTGTATAGAGAAGAAAGATGGTTGTTTGTATCTATATGAGACCATGTTCTGCGGGGTTAGAGTACTAATAAGGCATGAATGGTTCTGTTTATTTAGGGTAGGTGCATTACAGCCGAATAAGAGTGAATGACTCTCGAGAATGGTTTTACTGTGTTCAAAATTTTGCATGTAACAATCATGTGTCTTAAGTTTGAGTATATAGCTAGAGACTGTGTTTTCATTAGAAAAAGATCAAGACTTGTGGTACTTTGCGTTAATCATGGGATTCTATGTATCTTCATTTGGAAGGTAATGTAACGAATTTAGATTCCCAAGAAGTTCTTAAAGGTAAATCATTCTGGAATGTGGTATTTCTAGAAAATGTTTGAGAGGGTATTCGGTGGCCTATGGGTCTTAGACAGTGTGGTTTTATGTGCGAGTATCGTGTGGTAACCTGAGTTGAGGTATTGTGGTGTAACAATAAGGGAAAATATCAAACTAAAGATGAATCAGGAAGGAAATTGGATAAATAGAATAACTTGATAATAAACTGAATGGGTATGATAAGGATAAGATTAATTCTTTGTATGCGTTTGAGGAAACGAGTCTTGCAGGTATTGTGTAGCAAAGCTCTCGAGTGCTAGCAGTTTGTTTAGCTCAGTTTGGGTAGAAGGATTTAGTCATGGCAGTTTAGCTTGTGTAGTGGAATTGGGAGAGAGAGTTCTTGATGTGTTTTATCGTGGCTTGAAGGTGGGTATATTTCCTATGGGTATGCGAAGCATGGAGTGTGGAAATAACTTTTCTATATGGGGATCATGAAGGTTCTTGACTAGTTGAGTGCATCGATATCTTCGGCGCAAGAGAGAGATAAAAGTCCTCAGGTTATCCTAGTGTGGTGTGGTCTTTGTGTTATGATATGAAGGATTGAGAATTGTGTGTTCAAGGTTTTGGTTTAGTTCATAATATAAAGGGAATTCATTAAATTTTTAAGTAGCACGGGCAGCTGCAAGGGAATAAAGAATCGATCTTCGGATGAATAAGGATATGATATTGCTATTCTAGTGGATGAATAATCAATTTTTGGGGATATAGGTTCAGTAAAAAGGGCAAGGTAATGTAAACTAATAATATTTGGTGGTATTGCGCTATTCTCTTGTTCGGTGAACTGTTGATAATTGAGTTGTTAATGGCGCAGGGAAATTTTTGAATATCTTTCGTGGTATGAACGGATACTTGATGTGTGTTATCTGTTCGTACGGTGGAGTGTGGGACCAGGCATAGTGATTCATATGTTATATGTGATGGAGACTAAAAGTTCTCGTGATCCTACTATGCAGTGGTTGTAGGTCGTGTGTATCAACATCATCTAGCGATTATTGGAAATTGGAGGTCCGAGTGGATATTTCTTTGCTTGGTATGTTAATTTGGGTTATGATATTAGATTGTAGACTGGTTGTCCCAATATCAGGTTGTCTAGACGATTGTGCTATGGGCTATGTCAGATAATGTCATCGGTGGTGTGGCGAGGTGCATCAGATCACGTTATAGAAGAGTGGTTGGTATTCCAAAGATCAGTGGACGGCTGGGAAGGATTGCTTTCATTAATTGGGCCCTTGTAACGGATGTCAGTGTAGAGGTTTCTACCATTGATTCAGTTCCGGTATTGAGGGACTTTTCTTCAGATGCGTCCCTTGTGGCTGGGCATGTCGCCATGCGAGATTGTGGAATTTGGTATTGATTTGGTATCGGGCACCGTATCGTACGGCGCCAGCAGGAGTTATAAGAACTGGAAGAAGCAGCTTCAGGCTTCTTGGCATTGAGTTCATTAGCAGGCCGATGCGGCTACATATTCAGATTTAGATGGCTTGGTTGGCCCTGATATGTATTGTTGAGGGATAGATTTAATCTCCCGTTATTGAGCTTGTTAGCGATTTGGGGAGATCTATGAGATGCTTTTTCGGTGCTGTGAGGCATCACCATTTTTGGGTTGTTCTTGAGTTTTGTAGCTTATAACGCTATATGTAGAGATTGTTATGCACTTGGTATTTTGTTATAATGTGCAAATTTGGCTTGATGTGCATCTCCTTTTGTAAGATATATGTGTGGATCGGTGGCACGCCGCAGCGGGTACATTATCTGGATCGGGTTGCACACCGCAATAGTGTGATGTTGGGAATAGTTCTCTTTATGTTACTTTGTATGTGTTGCTTCGTGGTTTCTAAGGAAAGTCCGTATTGTGTATTGCTCGGTGAATAGCGCATCATTTGTGTTCTTTCAGGATTGAATAGTGTATATTACTTATTTCACTGTGGGTGTGATGGACTACTTGGTTTCAGCCCTCAATCCATGCGTGACTGTCGATTTTGAGCTTGGTGATTAGAGGTGCTTAATAGGTAATAGTGTTTGGATAGAATCGCGCGTTGTGGCTAGGCCACGTGGAGTTATGACCCTTTGAGGAGGATTCAGGTACTATATTTCGATGATGTGAGATGAGATCTCAGTTTTGTGTTGTGATGGTACTGAGGAATTTTAATTACAACTCTTTTGTTTGAGTCAGTTGTCATGATTCGAGTGTGTTCAGATCGTTTCTTATTGGTGAATGTGTTGTGCATGTTATGGCTTAGGCCGGTGTTAGAGTGTCATATCAACCGAGTGGTATGTTGGACCTGAGGTAACCGTTGGGGTCATTAATGAATATGATCGTATGTAGTTTCATCTTGTTGGAAGGTAATCTCGAGGTTTAGCTTGGAAATCTGTTGCAGTATCGGTCAAAAGGGAAATGTATTCATAAATCGTTGACCTGAGATATGGGTTCGATTTATCGTGTGTTTCAGTTGTCGTTGGCAGTATATGAAAGTGTTAGAATAAGACTTTAGTTAATAAAAGGGTTTTGCTATAGGTATTTGGTTATTGTGGGCAATTGCTGTGAATAGGGGCCATCGTCTCGAGTGGTTGGGTTGTGTAGTATATCATATGTTCTTACCTAGAGTTACAAGTATGGGTTATTACAGTTGGTCCGGGTTTGTTCTGAATATAGACGTGAGGTTCTGATCTAGAGTATGATTTCAGAAAGTGCAATGTGTTTTAGGGTTTAGATAGACTGTGAAATTCTAGCTATATTGTGTTATTGGACCTATGTGAGATAGGGTAACGTGGGATCACCCCAAGTATATGCTTGGTAAGGTCATTCAGCTATTGGGTTGCTTCTAGCACAACTTTGGGTATGCTCGAGGACGAGCATTTATTTAAGTTGGGGAGGATGTGACGACCTGGCCCGTTGTCATGTGAGTTACCGCCCTGTTTTCCCCTTATCGTGTTGCTTCATATTTCTACATCAGTATTAGAGTTGATCGGTGTAATTAAATTGGTTCTGGTTGAAAATAAGGCATATAGCCTCTTAGAAGGGAGTTTGTTTCAGAAAAGACAACGAAAAGTTCACTATGTTATTAGAGGGCTCGGATGTGATTTCCAGTGGTTCGTTTAGCTTCGGGGAATGAATTGTGACTTAGGAGAGCGTTCGGAATTTAATTTGGAGGTCCGGTGTAGAAATAGGCTTGAATTGGCGAAGTTGAAATTTTGGCGAAATCCAGTTGATAGCTGAGATTTCGATCTGAGACTCGGAATGGAATTCTGAGAGTTTCAGTAGCTTTGTTAGGCAATTTTGGATGTGTTTGAAGATTTTCACGTCATGCGGACATTGTTTGGTCGGGTTTTTGATCTAATGTGAGTTTCAGAAGTTATAGTTGAACTTAGGCTTGAATTCGTGGCAATTTGATGATTTTTGTGTTAAAGGTCGTGCTTTTATGATTGGAACAAGTTCGTATGATGTTTTGGAGTAGGTTGGTGGCTTTGGTTGGCGTCCCGGGGGCCTTGGGATGATTTTGGGCATTCAAACGGACCATTTTTTGTTGGCAATAAGATCAGTTTTGCTGTCATAAGTGTTGCAGGTTTTAGTTCATCGTGTTCGCGTAGTGGTGGACGCGAACGTGTAGCTTTAGGAGTCTGGGAGTTTTGACTTCGCGTTCGTGAAGGAGTTTATGTGAACGCGTAGTGGAGATCAGTGGAATTTCGTAGTACTAAATCTTTGTACTCCCCTAGGGGGGGGGGGGGAATGGTGTGATATAGTAGTAGGTCCGAGTTATAAAGTGCAAGTAACTATGGAATAGTAAAGAAAGAATCTGGTAAAAAGACGAAACAAGTGAGATTACATTTATTCAGATACTACTGATGTGTTATGACTACATAAAACTATTTAAGCAAGATGTCGGGGAGAGGCAGTAAGGGTTCTCGACTAGGATGTTATTGATGTTAAGTGAGAATGAACACTTGATATACAAGGATTCATTGTGAGAGGTATGTTAAGATAAATAAACACCCCAAGAGAGATTATGCGGAATATAGATATGAGAGCGGATCAACGAGTATTTAGTAATTGTTCCAGAAGAGCCTAGTTAAGGCTAGACAAGAGGATACAGATAAATCAGCAGATCGTGCCAGATAACCTAGTGAACCTCCTCATAGGGAATTCAATCTCATAGATATGACATCGAAATTCTTGTGAAATATTTAGATAGGAGTTGAGGTAGTTATAGCTGTCGTAAAAAGTGTTACGGAAATAAAAGAGATTGTCACTAGGGAGACAAAAAAAAAACGAGTTCAGAAGTAACCGTGTAAGAACAAGGGTGCGAATGTATATAATTGAGGATATTTATAAGTGTGTAAAAACATCAATAACTTTGTCAGGTACATTATGGGATAAGCTCATAGCTTTCAAGAGTCAGAGAGTAAAAATATTGTCTTATAAAGTAAGCTAGACTTGAGAAATTTCATCCAAATTGTTACTTGGAAGTTTTAAAATTTTAACCAAACATGAATCTATGGAGTACGAACACAACAATTGCTGTAAAAATGCTCTTAAACAATAAATCTTCGCCGCCATCTTTCATCCCACCTAAACAACCGGATATCTCTATTCCTCCATCTTCCCCACATTCACAACCATCCCAAACTACTTCTTCCTCAACCCTAGACAATAATATGATTATTGACACAGATGAAACTATTGTCAAACCATCCAAATCATTCAAACATCTTACCCAATACTCTACTTTCAAATAATATATCACCTTCCACATGTACTTCAAATGATATGTTATCTTTCACTCAAGTTATAACCGATGAATTGGAAGCACCAACTGATCCAAATATTTTCATTCCACTTTCTCTCAAAGAAAAGGAAAGAATTTATAAGCCATGGTAACATGCAATGATTATAAAGATGTATGGTCAAAAAATTGGACACCAATTACTAAGGAAAAATTTACATTTTATGGAAACCTACTGAAAATCTACCGCTTATAAATTGAGGATCTCATTTTTACTTACTTAAATTCAAGAAAGAGGAAAATAAGATTCATTCTATACAAGACGGACCTTGGTTTGTACTAAATCATTTCCTATTTGTTCGTCAATAGGAAGAAAATTTCATGGCTTCCAAAACAAATATAAATTACTCTTCTATTTGGCTACATTTACCTGAATATCCAACAGAATTTTACGATTTCTAGATACTACAGAAATTGGGAAACAAAATTGGGAAGTTATTAACTATTGATACTTGTAGATCTTTAACAACAATAGGATGTTATGCTAGGTTGTGTGTTCAAGTTCCATCAGATCAACCACTATGCACTCATATTTTTATTGGCCATCATAAACAAATTATATTATATGAAAGTCTAAATTAGTTATGCATTAAGTGTGGTCGGATGGGACATAATCAATCAGTTTGTTCTTATAAAACCAAGCCTAATAACAATGAAATCTGTACATGAAACCCATCCTCTACGTGTGACGAGGGACTCCTGGTCATTCTACCCATAATGTTACCTCATATATAAAGGCTCGACGTATGGTCGAGAAGGGGTGTTTGGCCTATTTGGCATATGTTCGTGATTCTATTGTTGAGGTTCCTTCTATGGATTTTGTGTCTGTTGATCATGAGTTTTTTGAGGTGTTCACTTCATACCTGCAAGGATGCCACCTGATAAGGATATTGACTTATGGATTGATTTAGATCCGGGCACTCAGCCAATTTCTATTCCGCCATATTGTATGGCCCAGACAGTGTTGAAAGAATTGAAGGAGCAGTTGCAAGAGTTGCTTGATAAGGGCCTTACTAGACCTAGTGTCTTGCCTTGGGGTGCTTCGATGTTGTTTATTAAGAAGAAGGACGGATCGATGAGGACGTGTATAAATTACATGCGGTTGAACAAGGTTACAATCAAGAATAAATATCCATTGTCGAGGATTGATGAATTGTTTGATTAGCTTCAGGGTGCCAAAGTATTTTTGAAGATTGTCTTGAGGCTGGCTACCATCAGTTAAGGATTAGTGCATCCGATGTCCCTAAGTGTAACGACCTGACCGATCGTTTTGAGCTTTTGCACTTCTATCGCCATTTCTCAGGCATGACCTGCCCCGTGTGATGTATTATGACTTATGTAAATCGTTTGTTTTGGTTTTTAGATTAATCAGAATGAATTTGGAAGAAAACAACTCTGACTTGAACTTGAAATTTGAAAGGTTTGACAAAGATTTAACTTGTTTGTATATGGTCTCTGATCAGAATTTTTTGATTTGGTTAGACCCGTCATGTTATTTCGGACTTAGGAGCATGATGGGAATGCATTTTGCAAGTTTGTGGAAGGTTTAGGCATAAATTGGCGAAATTGAGATTTTGGCATTTTCTGGTCGATAGGTGAGATTTTGATATAGAGGTCGGAAGCGATTTCCGAAAGTTGCAGTAGTTCCTTCATGTCATTTGGGATGTGTGCGAACATTTTTTAGGTCATTCGGACGTGGTTTGGTTGTGTTTTTTATCAAAAGCGTAATCTAGAAGATTTTAGGATTCTCATGCTTGAATTTGATTTTTTGATGTTGTTTTGAGTGTTTCGGATGTTGGAACAAGTTTAAAGGATGTTATTCAATATGTTGGCATGTTTGGTTGAGGTTTCGACGGCTTCGGGTAAGTTTCGGGTGGTCAATCGGACCATTTCATGTTTTGGAAAGTTACAAAAAATTTATGATCAGTGTTGCAGGCATTTGGCCTTTGCGGTCGCGAGTAGGCGCTCGCGTTCGCGAAGGGTTAGCTGGTATGTTTGAGATTTTAGCGATTGAATTTGCAAGGGAGTGTCGCATTCCCAAAGGATTGAGTTTGTTGTGCATTTGATTCTCGTGGGAGGATCCTGTCATGACCCAAACCCCGATCGTGATGGCGCTCAACACCTTGTTAGGCAAGCCCGACCATTCAACATTTCAATCCGAATTATGAAACTCAAAAATACCAATTAAGCATAAACTCTCGGTTTGACAATAATAGAATAGTGCGGAAACCATAATAACAATAATAACAGACCATAATAGATCTGGCGTCGAACGTCAAAGCATCTAGATACATCTGATCAATATCCTATACAAAGGAAAACTTGATGCGGAAGTAAAGGAAAGATAAGAGGAGAAATCGGGACATGCGGACGTCGGCAGCTACCTCGATGACTCTGGTACTATAGTGGGCAGCAACAAATATGCTTAGCTATGACTCCGCGATCCCTGTATCTACACATAGCGTACAGGGAGTAAAGTGAGTACTCCAACTAAGTGAGTAATAGAAATAAATAACAACTGAAAATAAGAAATCCTGTAAGAACACTACACATTTCTATAATAAACAGTAAATACAGTAAATATCTGCTAATCAGGGAAAACTGGTGAAATCCTCTATGGTTCGACAGTTTACCAACACTGCTGCGGCTGCAACCCGATCCAAAAAAAAAAATAAAAAAAATAAAAAATAATATATATATATATATATAATGTAAAGCTGCAGCGCGCAGCCGAATTAAATAATAATAGTCGACTGCGCTCACTAGGGGTGTGTGCAGACTCCGGAGGGGCTCCTTCAGCCCAAGCGCCATAATACTGCGGCGTACAGTCCGATCCAAATAATATATCACTACGGCATGCAGTCCGATCCAATACGTGTATATGTATATGCTGCTGCGGCGTGCAGCGCCATCCGGTATATATCAAATACCCCCACTATGGGGTCCTTGACCCCTATCAGGCAATATAGACTTGGCCTCTCGGGCCCACTCTGCTAAGATATGGTATACAACCCTAGGTATTTCTTATTTAGAGTGAAAATTACTAATAACAGTTCATATTATGTTTTAGAGTTAAAGTCATGACTGAGAGTATGTGTTCAACAAGTAAAGTGAGGTCAATTGGCTCAACATGCTCCCTAAGGGTTCTACAGATCGACAGAAGGCCCCAAACATGGCAACTAGCCCAAAATATACGGATATAAGCTCAGTCTCAGTCAAAAGTATACTCAATCGGGATGGACCGAGTCCAAATCCCTAATAGTAACATCACCACGCTCATCTCACGATGCGTATTTCATCTTAACATAGCACCGCATAGTGCAACTACAGGGTTTCAAACCCTCAGCACATCATTCATAACTATTACTCACCTAAAACCGGCCAAAATCCTAGCCCGCCTTGCGCTTTTCTCGCAAATCGATCTCCTCAAGTTTGGAATCTGACAAAAACAACAAGGTATAGGTTATAATAAGCTAATGGGACATAACCCAATTGAAAGAACTTGGAATAGACCCAAAAACATGAAGTTGGCAAAACCCAAGCCCCGAGCCCACTTCTCGAAAAATTGCAAATTTCACATCATTGGATTTCTCGTCTCGCCACGAGTCCGTAGATATAAAATACATCAAAATCGGAGTTCAAATGCCCCTTCAAATTTCAAATTTACATTCCAAAAACCAAGCAATAATTTATTCATATGTTTACCCAAATTCCAGAGAATTAAAGGATGAATCTTCAATTAAATGGTGTTTCTAGGCCACGAGACTTTCCTTCAATCACTTCCCATTAAATTACCCTTCAAAATATATCAACAAGCTCTCAAGGTGCTGTAAAAATGGTGGAATAATGAGATAGGTCGTGGATGAAATGTTATAAAAACCCTTCTGCTCATGCAGTTATTACCCTATGCGATCGCAGCCCTGCTATTGCGATCGCATATCATAATTTTTAATCCTCCAAATTTCCTCCTATGCGATCGCAACCCTAGTCATGTGATCGCGATGAACAATATTCCATAGTCCATTTCTTACTCTATGCGATTGTGTAACACCTGATGCGAATGCGTAGCACTCCCTGGCCCTCTTATCCGAACGCATCACCGAGCATGCCAATGCAATGAACAAACTAAGCTGGCCCCAAACTTCTTCTGTGCGAACGCGGGGTCCCAACCATGATCGCGATGACCAAAGACCCTAAGCCTATGCAAACATGGCATGTTCCTTGCGATTGCTAAAGCCAAAATTGGCCTGCAACAGCTGATGAAAAATCAGCAACTCTCCAAGTCAAAAAGCTTCCATTTTAGCACCCGAAATCACCCCGGGCCCCCCAGGACCTCAACCAACAACACCAACCACTCCAAAACATCATACAAAGTTTTTCCAATCATCAAAACACGTCCAACAACACAAAAATCATCAATTCACTACGGATTGAAGCCTAAGTTAAAATAAAACTTCCAAAAGTCACATTGGATCAAAAACCCGACCAAATGACGTCTATATGACCTGAAATTTTGCACACATATCCAAAATCACCTAGCAAAACTACTGCAACCGTGGGAATTCCATTCCGACCCGCAGAATAAAATCTCACCTATCAATCGGAGTTCGCCAAAATTCAAACTTCGCCAATTCAAGCCCAATTCTACAACGGACTTCTAAATTTAATTACGATCGCTCTGCTAAGTCATAAATCATCCCCCGAAGCTATCGAATCGATTGAATTCACATACGAGTCCTCTAACTACATAGTCAACATCCGGTTCACTTTTCCACAACAAGCTTCATTCTAAGAGGTTAAGTACCTCATTTCCGGCTAAAACCAATCCAACTCTATCTGATCAACTCAAACACCAATATTCAACCATACAGGGAGATAATATGAGTGAAATGTGGTGGTAACCCACATGACAACGGGCCGGGTCGTCACATGCTTCCCAACTAATACAAACGCTCATCCTCGAGCGGGTCAAGAAACATACATGGAGTCTCAATTAGGTAGGGATATCTACTCTGCATCTCCTGCTCGGTCTCCCAAGTAGCCTCTTCCACAGGCCTACCTCTCCACTACACCTTCACTGAATCCTTGGTCCTCAACTTTTGAATATGTCGACCTAGAATAGCCACCGACTCAATATCATATGACAACTCATCATCCAGTTGGACCGTGCTGAAATCTAACACACGAGACGGGTCCCTAACATACTTCCGGAGCATAGACACATAGAATACCGGATGCACACTGGACAAGCTGGGTGGCAAAACAAGCTCATATGCCACCTCTCTAATCCTTCTGAGTATCTCAAAAGGCCCAATGAACCTCGAACTCAGCTTCCCTTTTTTTTCCGAACTGCATGAAACCCTTCATGGGCGAAACCTTCAACAAGACCTTCTTGCCTACCATATATGACACATCACGAACCTTCTGGTCCGCATACCTCTTCTGGTGTGACTGTGCTGTATGAAGCCTCTCCTAGATCAACTTCACCCTCTCTATAGCATCCTGAACCATCTCAGTTCCCACCAATCTAGCCTTGCCAGGCTAGAACCATCCAACATGAGATCTACACCGCCTACCGTACAACACTTCATACGGGGCAATCTGAATACTCGACTGATAACTGTTGTTGTATGTAAACTCTGCAAGCAGCAAAAACTCATCGCATAAACCTCAAAAATAAATAACACAGGCACGTACAATATCCTCCAAGATCTGAATATTGCGCTCACACTGTCCGTCCGTCTGAGGATTGAATGTTGGGCTCAACTCTACTGCATACCCAACTCTTGCTGATACACCTACCCGAACTACAAAGTGAACTGAGTACCTCTATCCGAGATAATAGACACTAGGAGTCCATGTAACCTGAAAATCTCCCGAATAAAGATCCTTGCCTACCGCTCTGATGAGTAAGTAGTACATACTGGAATGAAGTGCGCGGACTTGGTCAGCCGACCCACAATCACCCAAACTAAATCAAACTTCCACGAAGACTGAGGGAGAACACTCACGAAATCCATAGTAATCCTCTCCAATTTCAAATCAGGAATAACCATACGCTGAAAAACACCGCCCGGTCTCTGATGCTCATACTTGACCTTCTGACAGTTGAGATATCGAGCTACATAACTCACAATATCCTTCTACATTCTCCTCCACTAGTAATGTTTTCTCAAGTCTTGATACATCTTCACGGCACCCGGATGAATGGAGTACCACGAGCTGTGAGCCTCCTCTAGTATCAACTCTCGAAGTCCATCTACATTGGGCATTCAAATCCGGCCCTGCATCCTCAACACACCATCACTATCAATAGTCATATCCCTGTCATCATCATGGTGAACCACGTCCTTAAGGACAAGCAACCGTGGTTCATCATACTGACGCACTCTGATACGATCATACAAGGAGGACTGAGAAACCACACAAGCCAACACTCAACTCGGCTCTAAAATATCCAATCTCACCATTTGATTGGCCAACGCCTAAACATCAACTGCGAAGGGCCTCTCCCCAACTGGAATATACGCCAAGGTGTCCATACTAACCGCCATCTGGCTCAAAGCATCAGCCACTACATTGCCCTTCCTCGGATGACACAATATGGTAATGTCAAAATCCTTAAGAAACTCAAGCCACCTCAACTGTCTCAAATTAAGATCATTCTGTTTGAACAGGTGATGAAGGCTATGATGATCAGTATACACCTCACATGAAACTCCATACAAGTAATGCCTCCAAATCTTCATAGCATGGACTATAACTGCTAGCTCTAAATCATGCACTAGGTAGTTCTTCTCAAGGGGCTTCAACTGACGAGAAGCATATACAATAACTCTACCCTCATGCATCAGCACACATCCAATGCTAACTCTCTAGGCATCACAATACACGGTGTAGGAACCTGAAGCCGATGGCAATATCAATAATGGAGTTGTGGTCAAAGTTGTCTTGGGCTTCTGAAAGCTCACCTCACACTCCTCGGGCCACACAAATGGAGCACCCTTCTTAGTCAACTTGGTCAAGGGTAACGCAATAGAAGAAAATCCATGAAGAAACCGGCGATAATACCCTGCTAGCCCAAGGATAATACGGATTTCAATGGCTAAGGTCGGTCTAGGCCAACTCTGCACCGCCTCTATCTTTTTCAGATCCACCTGTATACCATCACTGGACACCACGTGTCCCATAAAATCCACAGACCCAAACCAGAACTCACAATTGCAGAACTTTACATAAAGTTTCTCCTCCCTCAATCTCTTCAATACTACTCTCAAATGTTGGGCATGCTCCTCCTGGCTATGCGAGTACACCAGGATGTCATCAATAAACACAATCACAAAGGAATTCCAGATATGACCGGAATACAATGTTCATCAAATGCATGAAGGTGGTTGGGGCATTAGTCAGCCCAAAAGACATAGCAATAAATGCATAATGCCCGCATCTTGTCCTTAAATTTATCTTCACGATATCAGAATCCCTAATCTTCAGCTGGTGATAGCCTGAATGAAGATCAATCTTCGAGAATACCCTTGTTCCCTAGAGCTGATCAAACAAGTCATCAATACGGGGTAGTGGATACTTATTCGTCATTATCTCCTTTTTCAGCTGCCTGTAATCAATATACATTCTCATTTAGCCATATTTCTTCTTCATAAATAAGACCGGTGCACCCCACGGTGACATACTAGGACGAATAAATCCCTTATCTAGGAGTTCCTAAAACTACTCCTCCAACTCCTTCAACTCAGATGGTACATTACGATAGGGAGGAATAGAGATAGGCTGAGTGCCCGACACCAGTTCAATACCAAAATCAATATCCATGTCCGGTGGCATGCCCGACAGCTCTGATGAAACCATATCCAGAAAATCCCTCACAACGGGAACAAAATCAAGGCTAGGAGCCTCAGCTCTAACATCTCTCACAATTGCCAAATATGATAAGCATCCCTTCACAACCATCCATTGAGCCTTTAAAAACAAAATTACCCTACTGGGTACATAATCAGTCATACTATGCCACTCGAACCTTGGAATACCCGTCATAGCAAATGTAACTATCTTGACGTGATAGTCTAGTATTGCATGGCACGGAGATAGCCCATCCATGCTTAGATTAACATTGAAATCAACCCTACTCAGTAGCATCAAGTCAACTCGGGTCTCCAACCCCCCCAATAGTAATAAGAAAGGACCGATACACATGGTCCACAATAATAGTATCGCCAACCAGGGTAGATACGTGCAAAGGTAACGCAAGACATCCTCGGTTCGTACCCAAATGATGAGCAAAGAATGAAGATACATAGGAAAAAGTGGAACCGGGATAAAATAAAATTGAGGCATCCCTGTGGCGGACGAAAATAAAACCTGTGACAACAACATCTGAATGGCCCTGAAGAGCATATAATCGGGCCTGACCACCACTCGATCAGCCTCTCCCTCTTGGGCGACCCCTAACTGCCTGACCCTTACCCTTAGCTGGCGGGGCGGGTGCTGAAGATGCTGGACTGGAAGATAAGGGTTGGCCCCTCTGCTGAGATGAACTCGACGCACGGTGGGGACACTTCCTCTACATATACCCAAAGTCACCACACTCATAGAAACTCCACGGTGCTAGGGCCAGGGACTGAATGGAACCCCTCGTGCCAGGGTGGCTAGGTGAAGAACTCCGCCAGGATGAACCCTAAACAGACGGGGCATGAGATGAACTTTGCGTTGGCAGTGCACTAAGAGATGGCAGACTCTACTGAGAGCTCTGATAACCCCAACCAGAAGATGACCCACGGTACCCTGAGCGAGTTGGCCGTAGAGGCCAAAAAGAACGACCTCTACTCTATTGAATCTGGCCCCTAGATGGAGCACCACTGCAGTTACCTGATCATCGAGGCCTCTTGGCCTCCCTCTCCTCTGTCTCCTTACGATGAGCTGTGTCAATATAATGAGCGATTTCCACTGCATCCTTAAAGGTATGGCTCAGAACCCTCTCTCGAGTCATAAGAATACGGATGGAATAAATGAGTCTGTCACAAATTTCCTGATCCTCTCCTGATCAGTCGGAATAATCCATGGGGCATAACAAGCTAACTCTAAGAATCTCACCTCATACTGCATCACAAACATATCTCCCTAACGAAGCCACTCAAACTGCCTACGCAGCTCCTTCCTTTGCAACCGTGGTACCCACTTTTCCAGAAAAATAGTGGAGAACTCCTACCATGTCAACGGTGCTGCACCTGTTGGCCTATGCCGCTCATATGCCTCCCAGCATGTAAAGGCTACTCCTAAGAACTAAAAGGTGGTAAATGATACCCCGCTCGACTTTAGGATCCCTACTGTTTGAAGCATATGTCGACACATGTCGATAAAACCCTGGGCATCCTTGCTCGAAATACCGCTGAAAGTAGGAGGTGAAACCCTGTTGAACCTCTCGAGAGGACACTGCTCATCGTTTAGCATCACTACAACCCTATCACCCTGAACGAGCAACCCGTTGAACTAGGGCAACTGGCTGGACTGGGGCAACCTACTGCATTGGTGGTGCCTCTGGTGTCTGCAAACCCTGCACTACCTGCTCAGGAGTGCGGACTCTAGGGGTCTGATGACCATCCTCGGTCTGAGATATGGTTGCAACAGTAGTGGCCGAGACTGCGTGAGCTAGGCTAGTGCAAACCGATAAAATCTTAGCTAGGGCCTCCTGAAGACCCGGAACCACAATAGGCACAGCTGGTGCCTGAGCAGGTGCTGCTGGAACCTCTACAGCTGGAGGCTGATCTTGAGTGGGGACAATTGGTGGGTCAACTAGTGCAGCCCCTACTGCTCTGCTCGACCACGACCACGACCTTGTCCATGGCCTCTAGTGGGTGGCAATGGTGGTCGTCTGCCATGTCCGGTAGTACGTGTTCTTGCCATGTGCGAGAGAATCAAATACAAAAGTTTAGTTCTCGGATCAACAACGTCGCAGGACAAGAATTTCAAGAATATGAAGATATTCCTAAAGGTTCTGCAACCTCCCGAGGATAAGTATAGACGTCTTTGTACGGATCCGGGAGACTCGACTAAACCGGCTCGTGAAGACCTGGTAACCTAGGCTTTGATACCAACTTGTCACGACCCAAACCCCGGTCATGATGGAGCCCACACCTTGTTAGGCAAGCCCGACCATTGAACATTTCTATCCCAATTATTAAACTCAAAAATACCAATCAAGCATAAACTCTCGTTCTGATAATAATAGAATAGTGCGAAAACCATAATAGCAGTAATAACAGCCATAATAGATCTGGCGTTGCAAGTTAGAGCCTCTAGATACATCTGATCAATATCATATACAAAGGATAACTAGATGCAGAAGTAAAGGAAATATAAGAGAAGAAATCGGGTCCTGCGGACTCCGGCAGCTACCTCGATAACTCCGATACTGAACTAGGCAGCAACAAATAAGCTCAGTTAAGGCTCCGGGATCCCTATATCTGCACACAGAGTGTAGGGAATAAAGTGAGTACTCCAACTCAGTGAGTAATAGCAATAAATAACAACTGAAAATTAGATATCGTGTAAGAACACTACATAGTTCTATAACCAATAGTAAATACAGTAAATAGCCGCTAATTAGGGAATAATGGAGAAATCCTCAATGGTCCAACAATTTACCAACACTACTGTGTCGTGCAGCCCGATCTATGCCTGCTACGACGTGCAGTCCAATCCAATATATTATATATATAATGATGAGACACGCAGCCCGATCCAATAATAATAGTCGACTGCGCTCACTAGGGGTATGTGCAGACTTCGGAGGGGCTCCTTCAGCCCAAGCGCTATAATATTGCGGCGTGCTGTGCGATCCACATAATATATCACTGCAGCATGTAGTCCGATCCATATATAATATACTACTACAGCGTGCAGTCCGATCCAATACATGTATATGTATATACTACTGCGGCGTGCAGCCCGATTCGGCATATATAAAATACCTCCACTATGGGGTCCTTGACACCTCTTAGTTAATATAGACTTGGCCTCTCGGGCCCACTTAACTAAGATAGAGTATACAACCCTAGATATTCTCATTTAGAGGGAAAATTACTAATAGCGGTTCATATTATATTTTACAGTTAAATACATGACTGAGAGTATGTGTTCAACAGGTAAAGTGAGGTCAATTAGCTCAACTTGCTCCCTAAGGGTTCTACAGATCTGTACAAGGACCCAAACATGGCAACTAACCCAAAATATACGGATATAAGCTCAGTCTTAGTCAAAAGTACACTAGAGTCATCAATCGGGATGGACCGAGTACAAATCCCTAATAGTAACATCACCACGCTAATCACACAGCACGTATTTCATATCAACATAAAACTGCATAGTGCAAATATCAGGTTTCAAACCCTCAACACATCATTCATAACTATTACTCACCTCAAACCGGCCAAAATCCTAGCTCGCCTTGCACTTTCCTTGCAAATTGACCTCCTCAAGTGTGGAATCTGACCAAAACCATAAGGAATAGGTTATAATAAGCTAATGGGACATAACTTAATTGAAAGAACTTGAAAAACACCCAAAAACATGAAGTTGGCAAAACCCGAGCCCTGGCCCCGCTTCTAAAAAATTACGAATTTCACATAATCGGATTCCTCGTCTCGCCACGAGTCCGTATATAAAAAATTTATCAAAATTAGAGTTCAAATGCCCCTTAAAATTTCAAATTTACATTCCAAAACCCAAGCCCAAATTTCTTTATATTTTTACCCAAATTCAGAGAATTAAAGGATAAATCTTCAATTAAATGGTGTTTCTATGCCACGAGACTTACCTTTAATCACTTCTTGTCAAAATCCCCTTCAAAATCTGTTACAACCCATATACACACACGTTAGTTCATTCCATATGTTAGTTATTACAAATCCAAGAAGTAATTATCCTTTAGATGATAAGAAGTTAATCCGATTGATGTTAAGTGATACAAGGGTGCATAAGGGTGATTAACAAGTATTAGAATTTAAACGAATCAAGGATGCTGTAACTCGTACTTTTGGGTAAACCTATAGATGCTTACTATACTCAGGAGGTCATGTTTTAAGGTATTTGAATCATATAATATCTGTATCATAAGTCTTGAAGTCAAATGAGTTATGAAACAAAAGTCGACAAAAGTTGTCGCAACTTAGGTTCATAGTTTTACTTAAACTTTAGGTCAACTGTTACTAAGGTTTTATCCAAATTTACTTAGAATTTTGGAGTGATATAATCACCAAATTGAAGATCTATGAGTCTAGTTTCTAACGCATTAAACCGTTTGTTGATACAATCTCAGAGTAGAGAGATATTCACATTTTTGCAAGACTGCGCCAAGCACCTCTCTATGGGGCCCACTTAGACGGCTTAAGACATTTGGATCTATATAGGACTCCTCCAACCCATTTTAAGTCATTTATTTTCACTATATTCAGACCTTAGAACCCTAAGAACACCCTCTCAAGGTTCTCTCAAGGTTCAAGACCCAAACAAAGGGCAAACAACACAATCAAGTGTCGGGAATCACGTGGCGCTAGTAAGTGTCTTGTTCTTCTTGTTGTTGCTCATTTTTGTGTTATTACAGCTCGTGTGGAGGGTTTTTTAAAGGGTTTATGTTCTGTAAATACTCCCTAGAGTTCTTAATATCAATCCTAGGTGATTTCAAGCCTTCTAAAGTGATTCTAGTGCCGAAAACAATACTAATTGATTGCTAGCTTCGCTTCCTTGTTGTTGTGGCAGAATTGGAGGGATATTTCGTGAAGAATTAAGGTCAAATTGGAGTTGTTATTTCTGTATTAAGGTAATGAACCTCTTAATCTGTATGTATTTAAGATTATCCAAGTTGCGGCTAAGTCATTGAAGCTAGAACTTGTGAAATATATATCGAAAGGCTTGGTAGTAATGTTATCGGTTGGTGGACTGTTTTGGGATGTTCAATATGATTAACATTGATGTTGTTTGGGCTGTTTGGTGATTGTTTTCACATGTGGTAATTCATATAAATAGGGGAGGTGCTGTCCGTTTCATCACAAAATAGGTTGTGGTTGGTACATAATAGTTGTGACGCTTAAACGTTAACGATAGTGTCATTTCTCCTATTGTAGACTAAGGAGTCATGACGTTTGCATAGCTTGAGGTTGGGGCGGTATATACAAGGTATGTGAGGCTATCCATTTCCTTCTTTTGCACGACTCCGATTGTGCATAATGTAATGAACGAGCTTCCAAAGATACTCTACTCTTAGAAGCTAGCAGTACTTACATTGTTTCCCCTCTTATGGAACGATTGATATTGATGTTGCTTCTCTTATTGTTATGTTATCAATCTTGTTGGTAATTCCTGATTCCTATAAGGTTCATAGTGAAGAGTTAGTCCTAATAAGGTGTACATAGGATACCGACCTTACGTCACTCCGAAAGGTCTACAAGGTGTTTCCATGAGTCGAGCATGCATTATATATATGTATTTATTTTACTCTACCGAGCCGCGCTATAGTCGGCCGGGTACGGCACCTATTGTGCAACCACTGATCAGTTGGGTTTTACCGAGCTCCACGTGGCCGGGTACGATTCTACCGAGCCTTATAATGGCCGGGTATGTTTTTACCGAGCCTATTACGGCCGGGTACAATATGATGATGATGATGCCCACAGAGGCGTATATTTTAAAAGATTATGTATTTATACATATCTATCATGCATTTCATGTTAGTAGCCCTCAGAGGTACTCAGATGTTACAGGTTGAATATTCTCTATCACTGCTGCAGGTCCTGATAGACAGGCTAGTGCAGCTCCCCCACCACGGTAGGTTGTCTAGTTCAGCGGTGATTGGCGAGATCCCTTCTCCGGACTTGCCTTGGTCTTGGTATGCATTTTTGTTATAGACATTATGGGTATGTCGGGTCCCTGTTCCTGCTATGTTGCAGCACTTATGTTCCTTTAGAGGCTCATAGACAAGTGTCGACTCATGTATAGTTTGGTATGCCTTGTCGGCTGATTTTTGTTGTATAGTCTTTCATTTTAGCGTGGTAGCTTGTACCATATGTATATAGTTTCTTGATTGTCTGGTCATCCCATGTTATGTAGGTTCATGCCCTCATATTTTATTGTTGGTTGTCCATGATCCATGTCTACCATTTATATTGCTCTCGTCAGCCCTAAAAGATAATAAAGAAGGTTAGATAAAATGTACGTTGGTGCTCGGCAAGTATGGTCGGGTGCTAGTCATGGTCCTCCAGTTGGGGTCGTGACAAACTTGGTATCAGAGCATGTTTGTCCTAGGGATTGTCTATGAGCCATGTCTAGTAGAGTCTTGATTATGGATGTGTAGTGCGCCACATTTATAATCAGGACGCTACATGACATCTAGGGTTGATACCTTCTTCCTGAATCTAGATCGTGCATAGAGTTGAGTCGTAAGTGTTCGTCTCTAATAGTCACCTTGTTTTCTTTTAGTGATGCCTTCGACTAGGAAGCAAACAATTAGTAGACGGCTTGATACAGCTGCGGGAGAGGGTACCAGTCAGGTGCCCCAAGCCAGAGCAGGCCAAAGTGAGGCTCAGAGTGAGATGCCGTCTCATACCTCATCTACTCCATCTCCTCTAGAGGTTATTAGGAGGCACCCAGCACCTCTAGCTCCTCCGTCTGGCACTACAGACCAGGATATGCGGAGTGCTTTGCAGTTACTGACTAGCTTGGTAGCTGTTTAGGCTTAGAGGCAGAATACAGGTGCTGCTGATAAACTAGTTAGTACAAGAGTTCGTGATTTATTAATTTAGACCCTCCAGTGTTTACCGGATCAGACCCAAAGGAGGATCTACAGAGTTTTATTGACCAGGTTCATTGTACACTAAGGGTTATGCATGTTAGTGATACAGAGGCAATAGAGTTGGCTTCTTATCGGCTACAGGATTTAGCGGTTCTCTGGTATGATAGTTGGGAGAGATCCAGGGGTCCGAACGCTCCTCCAGCTGTGTGGAAGGATTTTTTCTGAGGCATGTCTTCGTCACTATTTGCCAGTTGAGATACGACGAGGCAGAGCTGATAAGTTCTTGAACCTTAGACAAGGTAATATGAGTGTGCGAGAGTATAATATGCAGTTTGATTCTTTAGCAAGGTATGCTCCCCATATGGTAGCCGAGATGAGTGATAGGGTGCATTTGCTCATGAACGGGTTGGGACCCCATTTGATAAATGAGTGTATGACAGCCTCCTTGGTAGTAGGCATGGATATTTCCCGTATTCAAGCTTATGCCTAGACCCTAGAGGATTGTAAGCGCCAGCAGAGGGCAGATATGGAGCAGGATAGGGGCCAGCATAAGAGGGCGAGATTTGCAAGGTATTCTGATGACTTCAGAGGCGGTGCAAGGCCCCAGTCTTCGAGGAGTTCGACGCCATCTATAGCTAGTGCTCCTCCACAGTTTCAGAAGCCTCGATATGATCGATCCTATTCTGGTCCAGGTCAGAGTTTGCAGGCATCTGGATCTCAACATCACAGGGATACTAGTCAGACGAAACCCCCAACACCACGTTGTGATCAGTGCGGCAAGGCCCACATTGGACTGTGCCGTTGAGGTTATGATGGGTGTTATTCTTGCGGACAGCCTGGCCATATGATGCGGGATTTTCCTAACATGGAAGGTGATGGTATGGCTCAGCACACTAGATCTGTGTCTGGTTCTTCCTCATCAGTTCGACCTCCAGCACGGGGTTTTCAGCAGTCGAATAAGTCGTCGTAGAGGTAGAGGTGCAGGGCCGAGTTCGAGTGGTGCTCAAAATCGAACCTATGCTCTAGTAGGTCGACAGGATCTTGAGTCGTCTCCAGATGTTGTTACAGGTATATTATATGTGTTTTCTTATGATGTATATGCGTTGATTGATCCGGGATCTACATTATCATATGTTACACCCTTTGTGGCTAATAAGTTTGGCATTGAACCTCAATTGATAAGTAAACCCCTTGCGGTATCTACTCCAATAGGAGATTCTGTGATTGCTAGAAGGGTATATAGAGGTTGCACTGTGATGATTTGTAGTCGTCAAACCTCGGCAAATTTATTTGAGTTAGAAATGGTTGATTTGATGTGATACTGGGAATGGACTGGTTGGCCTCATGCTATGCAAATGTTGACTGTCGTACGAAGATGGTTAGGTTTCAATTTCCTTGTGAACCCGTCATTGAATGGAAGGGGAACATTGCTAAATCGAAAGGTAGGTTTATTTCCTATCTTAAGGCAAGGAAAATGATCTCAAAAGGTTACATTTATCATCTTGTTTTCATTAGGGATACGGAGGCGAAGCTGCCTACTCTACAATCTATCCCCGTGGTCAATGAATTTCTAGATGTTTTCCCAAATGAACTCCCATGCCTTCCTCCAGAAAGGGAGATTGAGTTTAGCATTGATGTGTTGCCTAACACTCAACCAATCTCTATCCCTCCATATAGAATGGCCCCGGCAGAGTTGCGAGAGTTGAACGCGCAGTTAAAGAACTTGCTGGATAAGGGCTTCATTAGGCCTAGCACTTCACCTTGGGGTGCGCCAGTCCTATTCGTGCGGAAGAAAGATGGGTCATTATGGATGTGTATCGACTATCGGCAGTTGAATAAGTTTACTATAAAGAACAAGTATCCACTTCCAAGAATTGACGACCTATTTGACCAACTCCAGGGTGCCAAGTATTTCTCCAAGATTGACTTACGTTCAGGGTATCATCAAGTGAGGGTTAAGGAGAAGGATATTCCAAAGACGGCCTTTCGGACAAGATATGGGCACTTTGAGTTCTTGGTGATGTCGTTCGGGCTAACAAATGCCCCAGCAGCTTTTATGGATCTCATGAATACTGTATTCAGGCCCTATCTTGATGTGTTCGCGATTGTATTCATTGATGACATTCTGGTGTATTCTCGTTCGGAGGAGGAACATGCGAGCCACTTGCGGATAGTATTACGGATGCTTCAGGATCGTAAGTTATATGCTAAGCTCGCCAAATATGAATTCTGGCTGAACTCAGTAGCATTCCTTGGCCATGTGATATCTGACGAGGGTATTAGTGTCGACACTCAGAAGATTGATGCAGTAATGAATTGGCCGAGATACACCATCAGAAGTCCGTAGCTTCCTGGGGTTAGCAGGATATTATAGGCGGTTTGTAGAAGGGTTTTTCCTCTATATCAGCACCATTGACTAAGTTAACATAGAAAGCTACCAAGTTCCAGTGGTCTAAAACTTGTGAACGTAGTTTTCAGGAGCCGAAGGATCGATTGACATCCATACCAATGCTCACTCTCCCTGAAGGAACAGAAGTATATGTGGTATATTGTGATGCCTCAGGTATAGGTTTGGGGTGCGTGTTGATGCAGCATGAGAAGGTGATTTCATATGCATCAAGACAATTGAAGAAGCATGAAAAGAATTATCCAACCCATGATTTGGAATTGGCTGCAGTAATATATGCTTTGAGGATATGGCGGCACTACTTATACGGCGTCCATGTTGACATCTACATAGATCACAAGAGTCTACAATACATCTTCAAGCAGAAAGAGTTGAATTTGAGGCAGCGTAGGTGGCTTGAATTACTGAAAGACTACGACACCGAGATATTGTATCATCCCGGTAAAGCCAATGTTGTGGCAGATGCTCTTAGCCGTAAGTCAATGGGAAGCTTAGTACATATTGATGCAGGTAGAAGGGGGTTGACTAAAGAGCTTCATCAACTAGCCAATATGAGAATCAGATTGTTAGACTCTGATGACGGAAGTGTTACTGTACAAAATACATCATAATCATCTTTGGTAGTCGAGGTAAAAGCACGGCAATATGAAGATCCTATCTTACTACTATTGAGAGAGAACATTCAGCAGTGTAAAATTACGGCTTTTGAGATCGGAGGAGATGGGGAACTGAGATACCAGGGCCGATTATGTGTGCCGAATGTGGCAGGGTTGCGAGAAAAGATTCTGAATGAAATTCATCAATCCCGATATTCTATCCATCCTGGCTCAACAAAGATGTATCATGATGTCAAGGAGCACTATTGGTGGGATAACATGAAAAAGTCTATTGCAGAATTTGTAGCCCGGTGTCCCAATTGTCAACAAGTAAAGATAGAACATCAGAAACCCGGTGGATTGCTTCATAATATAGAGATTCCGACCTGGAAATGGGAGGTGATTAATATGGACTTCGTTATTGGATTACCTCGATCTTATCATAAGTTTGACTCTATCTGGGTGATAGTTGATCGACTTACAAAATGTGCTCATTTTCTGCCAGTTAAGAGAACTTACTCGGCTGAAGATTATGCGAAGTTGTATATCAAGGAGATTGTCAGGCTTCATGGTGTGCCGTTATCTATTATATCAGATCGAGGACCTCAATTTACGGCTAACGTTTGGAGGTCTTTTCATAAAGGTTTAGGCACACAGGTGAATCACAGCACTGGATTTCATCCGCAGACTGACGGACAGGCTGAACGTACCATTTAGACATTGGAAGATATGCTACGATCATGTGTTATAGATTTTAAGGGAAATTGGGATGACCATCTTCCACTCATAGAATTTGCCTACAATAATAGCTACCATTCCAGTATTAAAATGGCCCCATATGAGGCACTATATGGGAGGAGATGTAGATCACCAGTTGGATGGTTCGAAGTCGGTGATACAGAATTATATGGGCTAGATTTGATTCACCAAGCCATTGAGAAGGTGAAAGTGATACAGGAACGATTGAGGACGGCACAAAGCAGGCAAAAGTCTTATTCCGATGTCCGACGTCGTGATCTAGAGTTTGAGGTTGGTGATTGGGTTTTCCTGAGGATCTCACCAATGAAGGGTGTTATGCGTTTTGGGAAGAAAGGTAAGCTGAGTCCAAGGTATATCGGTCCGTATAAAATTCTATAACGAATTGGACAAGTTGCTTATTAGTTAGAATTGCCATCCAAATTAGAATTTGTCCACCCGGTATTCCATGTATCTATGTTGAGAAAATGTCTTGGAGACCCTTCTCGAGTTGTCCTTATCAAAGATGTTCAAGTTACAGAGGATATATCATATGAAGAAGTGCCAGTGGCTATATTAGATCGACAAGTCCGCAAGCTAAGAAAAAAAGATGTAGCTTCCGTCAAAGTATTGTGGAGGAACAAGAATATGAAAGAAATGACATGGGAAACGGAAGAAGAGATGAAGTATAAATACCCTTACCTATTCCAGAATGATGATAACAAGGCTGTTGGTGGAACGCAAGATACATTGTAAAGGTGAAACGGCTTTATGAGGTAAGCAATAACTTGAGAACACTCTTTCTTAATACAAAATGGTGATATGTAAATAATGTCCATGTGCATAATGCTTTGTGTAGCCTTGTGAGGCCATACTTTGAGCTTCACTACTGGCAAATTTTGCTAGTGACCATTTTATAGGGGAAAATTGACCAAACATTTCCGCTGGAATCCACGATGATCTAGACTCCCCATAAACCCTTACATTCGAGGACGAATGTTCCTAGGGGGGGGGGAGGGTGTTACAATCCATATACACACATGTTAGTTCATGCCATATGTTAGTTATTACAAATCCAAGAAGTGATTATCCTTGAGATGATAAGAAGTTAGTCTGATTGATCTTAAGTGATACAAGGGTGCATAAGGGTGATTAACAAGTATTAGAATTTAAACGAATCAAGTATGCTGTAACTCGTACTTTTGGGTAAACCTATAGATGCTTAATATACTCAGGAGGTCATGTTTTAAGGTATTTGAATCATATAATATCTGTATCATAAGTCTTGAAGTCAAACGAGTTATGAAACAAAAGTCGACAAAAGTTGTCGCAACTTAGGTTCATAGTTTTACTTAAACTTTAGGTCAAATGTTACTAAGCTTTTCTCCAAATTTACTTAGAATTTTTGAGTTATATAATCACCAAATTGAAGATATATGAGTCTAGTTTCTAACACATTGAACCGTTTGTTGATACAATCTCGGAGTAGAGAGATATTCGCATTTTCGCGAGATTGCGCCAAGCACCTCTATGGGGCCCACTTAGGCGGTTTAAGACATTTGGATCTATATAGGACGCCTCCAACCCGTTTTAAGTCATTTATTTTCACTATATTCAGACTTTAGAACCCTAAGAACACCCTATCAAGGTTCTCTCAAGGTTCAAGACCCAAACAAAGGGCAAACAACACAAATCAAGTGTCGGGAATCACGTGGCGCTAGTAAGTCTCTTGTTCTTCTTGTTGTTGCTCATTTTTGTGTTATTACAGCTCGTGTGGATGGTTGTTTTAAAGGGTTTATGTTCTGTATATACTCCCTAGAGTTCTTAATATCAACCCTAGGTGATTTCAAGCCTTCTAAAGTGATTCTAGTGCCGAAAAAAATACTAATTGATTGCTAGCTTCGCTTCCTTGTTGTTGTGGCAGAATTGGAGGGATATTTCGTGGATAATTAAGGTCAAATTGGAGTTTTTCTTTCTGTATTAAGGTAATGAACCTCTTAATCTATATGTTTTTAAGATTATCCAAGTTGTGGCTAAGTCATTGAAGCTAGAACTTGTGAAATATATATCGAAAGGCTTGGTAGTAATGTTATCGGTTGGTGGACTGTTTTGGGATGTTCAATATGATTAACATAGATGTTGTTCGGGATGTTTGGTGATTATTTTCACATGTGGGAATTCATATAAACAGGGAAGGTGCTGTCCGTTTCATCACAAAATAGGTTGTGGTTGGTACATAATAGTTGCGACGCTTAAACGTTAACGATAGTGTCATTTCTCCTATTGTAGACTAAGGAGTCGTGACGTTTGCATAGCTTGAGGTTGGGGCGGTATATACAAGGTATGTGAGGCTATACCGTTCCTTCTATTGCACGACTCTGATTGTGCATAATGTAATGAACGAGCTTCCAAAGATACTCTACTCTTAGAAGCTAGCAGTACTTACATTGTTTCCCCTCTTATGGAACGATTGATATTGATGTTGCTTCTCTTATTCTTATGTTATCAATCTTGTTGGTAATTCCTGATTCCTATAAGGTTCATAGTGAAGAGTTAGTCCTAATAAGGTGTACATAGGATACCGACCTTACGTCACTCCGAAAGGTCTACAAGGTGTTTCCATGAGTCGAGCATGCATTATATATATGTATTTATTTTACTCTACCGAGCCGCGCTATAGTCGGCCGGGTACGGCACCTATTGTGCAATCACTGATCAGTTGGGTTTTACCGAGCTCCACGTGGCCGGGTACGATTCTACCGAGCCTTATAATGGCTGGGTATGTTTTTACCAAGCCTATTACGGACGGGTACGATATGATGATGATAATGCCCACAAAGGCGTATGTTTTAAAAGATTATGTATTTATACATATGTATCATGCATTTCATGTCGGTACCCCTCAAAGGTACTCAGATGTTACAGGTTGAATATTCTCTATCCCTGCTGCAGGTCCTGATAGACAGGCAAGTGCAGCTCCCCCATCACAGTAGGTTGTCTAGTTCAGCGGTGATTGGCGAGATCCCTTCTCCGGACTTGCCTTGGTCTTGGTATGCATTTTTGTTATAGACATTATGGGTATATCGGGTCCCTGTTCCGGCTATATTGCAGTACTTATGTTCCTTTAGAGGCTCATAGACAAGTGTCGACTCATGTATAGTTTGGTATGCCTTGTCGGCTGGTTTTTGTTGTATAGTCTTTCAATTTAGTGTGGTAGCTTGTACCATATGTATATAGTTTCTTGATTGTCTGGTCATCCCATGTTATGTAGGTTCATGCCCTCATATTTTATTGTTGGTTGTCCATGATCCATGTATACCATTTATATTGCTCTCGTCAGCCCTAAAAGATAATAAAGCAGGTTAGATAAAATGTACGTTGGTGCTCGGCAAGTATGGTCGGGTGCTAGTCATGGTCCTCCAGTTTGGGTCGTGACAAAATCTATCAACAAGCTTTCAAGGTGATTTGAATATCGTGGAAAATGCGATAGGTTGCGGATGAAATGTTATAAAAACCTTTCAGCTCGCCCCGTTATTACCCTATGCGATCGCAGCCCTGCTATTGTGATCGCATAGCACAATTTTAAACTTCCAAATTTCTTCCTATGCGATCGCATCCCTAGGCATACGACCGCGATGAACAATTATCCACGGGCCATTTCTTACTCTATGCGATCGTGTAACACCTGATGCGAACACATTGCACTCCCTGACCCTCTTATGCGAACGCATCACCAAGCATGCGAACACAATGAACAAACTAAGATGGCCCCAAACTTCTTTTGTGCGAACGCGGGGTCCCAACCGAGGTAGCATTGGCCAACAACCCTAAGCCTATGCAAACGCGGCCAGTGCCTTGCGATCGCAAAGGCCAAAATTTGCCTGCAACAGCTGATGAAAAATCTGCAACTCTCTAAGTAAAAAATCTTCTGTTTGAGCACCCGGAATCACCCCGAGGCCCTCGGAACATCAACCAAATACACCAATCTACTCCGAAACATCATACAAACTTGTTCAAATCATCAAAACACGTCCAACAACACAAAAATCATCAATTCACCATAGATTCAAGCATAAGTTTCCGAAACTCAGATTCGATCAAAAACCCAACCAAACGACATCCAAATGACCTTAAATTTTGCACACATATCCAAAATCACCTAAAGAAGCTAGTTCAACTGTCGGAATTTAATTTCGACCCTCAGATTAAAATCTCACCTATCAATCGGCATTCACCAAAATTCAAACTTCGCAAATTCAAAGCCTAATTCTACACTGGACCTCCGAATTTAATTCCGATCACTCTACTAAGTCACAAATCATCCCCCAAAGCTATCGAATCGATGCAATTCACATACGAGCCCTATGACTACATAGTCAACATCCGGTTTTCTTTTCCACAACAAGCTTCCTTCTAAGAGGCTATGTGCCTCATTTCTAGCTAAAAACAATCCAATTCTATCCGATCAACTCAAACAATAATATTAAATCATAGAGGGACATAATATGGGGGAAACAGGGCGGTAACTCACGTGACGATGGGCCGGGTCATCACATCCTTCCTAACTAAAACAAACGCTTGTCCTCGAGCGGGTCAAGTAACATACCAAGAGTCTCAAATAGGCGAGGATATCTACTCTGCATCTCTTGCTCGGTCTCCCAAGTAGCCTCCTCCACGGGCAGACCTCTCCACTGCACCTTCACTGAAGCAATATACTTGGACCTTAACTTTTGAACATGTCGACCCAGAATAGCCACCGACTCCACATCATATGAAATATCATCATCCAGCTAGACTGTGCTGAAATATAACACATGAGACGAGTCCCCAACATACTCTCCGAGCATAGACACATGGAATACCAAATGCACACTAGACAAGCTAGGTGGCTAAGCAAGCTCATATGCCACCTCTCCAATCCTCCTGAGTATCTCAAAAGGCCCAATGAACCTTGGACTCAGCTTCCCTTTCATCCCGAACCGCATGACACGCTTTACGGCTGAAACTATAAACAAGACCTTTTTGCCTACCATATATGACACATCACGAACCTTCCGGTTCGCATAACTCTTTTGGCGTGATTGTGATATACGTAGCCTCTCCTGAATCAACTTCACCCTCTCTAAAACATCCTGAACCATCTCAGTCCCTAATAATATAGCCTTGCCGGGCTCGAACCATCCAACAGGAGATCTACATCGCCTACCATACAACGCATCATACGGGGCCATATGAATACTCGACTGATAATTGTTGTTGTACTCAATCTCTGTAAGCGAGAATATCTCATCCCATGAACCTCCAAATCAATAACACATGCCCGTAATGTATCCTCCAAGATCTAAATAGTGCGCTCAGACTGTCCGTCCATCTGAGAATGGAATGTTGTGCTCAACTCTACCTGCGTACCCAACTCTTCCTAAAACACCTTCCAGAACTGAGAAGTTAATAGAGTACCTCTATTTGAGATAATAGACACTGGGACTCCATGTAACCTGACAATCTCCCGAATAAAGATCATTGCCTGCCGCTCTGATGAGTAAGTAGTACATACTGGAATGAAGTACGCGGACTTGGTCAGCCGATCCACAATCACCCAAACTAAATCAAACTTGCTCGAAGTCCGAGGGAGACCAATCATGAATTCCATAGTAATCCTCTCACATTTCCACTCAAGAATAACCATATGCTGAAAACACCCCCAGTCTTTGATGCTCATACTTGACCTCCTGATCGTTCAGACATCGAGTTACATAACTCACAATATCCTTCTTTATTCTCCTCCAAAAGTAATGTTGTCTCAAGTTTTGATACATCTTCACAGCACCCGGATGAATGGAGTACCGCGGGTTGTAAGCCTCTTCTAGTATCAACTCTCGATGTCCATCTACATTGGGCATGCAAATCCGGCCCTGCATCCTCAACACACCATCACTATCAGTAGCCACATCCCTGGCATCATCGCACTGAACCATGTCCATTAGGACAAGCAAATGTGGGTCATCATATTGATGCTCTATGATACGATCATACTAGGGGGACCAAGAAACAACACAAGCCAACACCTAAATCGGCTCTGAAATATCCAATCTCACCATCCGATTGGCCAACGCCTGAAGATCAACTATGAAGGGCCTCTACCCAACTAGAATATACGCCTAACTGCCCATAATAACTGCCTTGCTACTCAAAGAATCAGCCACAACATTGGCTTTCCCCGGATCAATCTTTGAGAATACCCTCGTTCCCTGGAGCTGATCAAACAAGTCATCAATTCGGCGTAATGGATACTAATTCTTCACTATCACCTTGTTCAGCTGCCTGTAATCAATATACATTCTCATTGAGCCATCTTTCTTCTTCACAAATAAGACCGTGCACTCCACAGTGACATACTAAGACAAATAAATCCCTTATCTAGGAGTTCATAAAACTGCTCCTTCAACTCCTTCAACTCAACTGGTACCATACGACAGGGAGGAATAGAGATAGGCTGAGTGCCCGGCACCAGTTCAATACCAAAATCAATATCCATATCTGGTGGCATGCCCGACAGCTCCGGTGGAAACACATCCAGAAAATTCCTCACAACGGGAACAAAATCAAGGCTAGGAGCCTCAGCTCCAACATTTCTCACAAATGCCAAATATGACAAACACCCCTTCACAACCATCCGCTGGGCCTTTGAGAAAGAAATTACCCTGTTGGGTACATTATCAGTCTTACCATTCCACTCGATCCACAGAATACACGGCATAGCCAATGTGACTATCTTGGCGTGACAGTCTAGTATTAAATGGCACAAAGATAGACCATCCATGCTCAGAATAACATCGAAATCAACCATGCTCAGTAGTAGCAAGTCAACTCGGGTCTCCGGACCCCCCAATAATAATAAGGCAAGACCAATACACGTGGTTCACAAAATAGTATCGCCCACCGGGGTAGATACGTGCACAGGTAACACAAGACACCCTCAAGTCATACCCAAATGATGAGCAAAGTATGAAGATACATAAGAATAAGTGGAACCGAGATCAAATAAAACTAAGGCATCCTTGTGGCAGACGAAAATAAACCTGTGACAATAATACCCAAAGCAACACCATCTGAACGGCCCTAAAGAGCATAAAATTGCGCCTGACCACCACCTGATCGGCCTCCCCCTCTTGGGTGACCCCTAGCTGCCGGACCCTCACCCCTAGCTGGCGGGGCAAGTGCTAAAGATAATGGGCCAGAAGATGAGGGTTGGCCCCTCTACTGAGATGAAATGGATGCACGACGGGGACACTCCCTCTACATATGCCCAAACTCACCACACTCATAGCAACTCCCCGGTGTTGGGGTTTGGCACTGAAGGGAACCCCGCGTGCCAGGGTGGCTAGCTAAAGAACTCGGTCGGGATGAACCCTGAATAGACGGGGAATGAGATGAACTATGCGCTAGCAGTGCACTAAGAGATGGTAGACTCTGTTGAGAGCCTTGATAACCCCGACGACAAGATGACCTACGGTACCCTGAGCGAGCTAGCTGTGGAGGCCAAAAAGAATGACCTATGCTCTGCTAAACCTGGCCCCTATCTGGAGTACCACTAAAGCTACCTTATCCTCGAGGCTTCTTTGCCTCCCTCTTCTCTATCTCCTTACGGCGAGCCGTCTTAATATCACAAGCGATATCCACTGCCTCGTCAAAGGTATGGCTCAAGACCCTCTCTCGAGTTATCAGAATACGGATGGGATAAATAAGATCGTCCACAAATCGCCTGATCCTCTCCTGATAGTACATAACGAGCTAACTTTAGAATCTTGCCTCATTTTGCATCACAGACATATCTCCCTGACGAAGCCACTCAAACTGCCTGTGCAGCTCCTCCCTCTGCGATCATGGTACCCACTTCTCCAGAAAAATAGTGGAGAACTCTTGCCATGTCAACAGCGATGCACCTGCCGGCCTATGCCACTCATATACCTCCCACCATGCAAAGGCTGCTCCTGAAAACTGAAAGAGGTAAATGATACCCCGCTCGACTCTAGGATCCCTACTGTCCGAATTATACGTCGACACTTGTCAAGAAAACCCTAGGCATCCTCGCCCAAAATACCATTGAAAGTAGGAGGTGAAAACCTGTTGAACCTCTCAAGACGATGCTGTTCATTTGCTGGCATCACTGCAACCCTATCACCCTGAACTGGGGCAACCGGCTGAACTGGGGCAACTGAAAATCTCCCGAATAATGATCCCTGCCAACCGCTCCGATAAGTAAGTAGTACCTACTAGAATGAAGTGCGTGGACTTGGTCAGCCGATCCATAATCACCCAAACTGAATCAAACTTCCTCGAAGTCCGAGGGAGACCACTCATGAAATCCATAGTAATCCTCTCCCATTTACACTCAAGAATAACCATACGCTGAAGAACACCGCCCGATCTATGATGCTCATACTTGACCTGCTGATAGTTGAGACATCAAGCTGCATAACACACTATACCCTTCTTCATTATCCTCACCAGTAATGTTGTCTCAAGTCTAGATACATCTACGCGACACCTAGATGAATGCAGTACTCTCGGTTTGATAATAATAGAATAGTGCGGAAACGATAATAGCAGTAATAACAACCATAATAGATCTGGCATCGCAAGTTAGAGCCTCTAGATACATCTGATCAATATCATATACAAAGGAAAACTAGATACAGAAGTAAAGGTAATATAAGAGAAGAAATCGGGTCCTGCAGACACCGGCAGCTACCTCAATAACTCCAATACTGAACTAGGCAGCAACAAATAAGCTCAGTTAAGGCTCCGGGATCCCTGTATCTGCACACAGGGTGCAAGGAATAAAGTGAGTACTCCAACTCAATGAGTAATAGCAATAAATAACAACTAAAAATTAGAAATAATGTAAGAACACTACACAGTTCTATAACCAATAGTAAATACAGTAAATACCCGATAATTAGGGAAAACTGGAAAAATCCTCTATGGTCCAACAATTTATCAACACTACAGTGGCGAGCAGCTCGATCCATGACAAATACTGTTGTGGCGTGCTGCCCAATCCGATATAATATATATATAATGCTACGACGCGTAGCCCGATCCAATAATTATAGTCAACTGCGCTCACTAGGAGTGTGTGCAGACTCCGGAGGTGCTACTCTAGCCCAAGAGCTATAATACTGCATCATGTAGTCCGATCCACATAATGTATCACTGCGTCCTGTAGTCCGATCCATACATAATATACTACTACAATGTGCAGTCCGATCCAATACATGTATACGTATATACTATTGTAGCATGCAGTTCGATCCGGTATATATAAAATACCTCCAGTATGGGGTCCATGACCCCTCTTAGTCAATTTAGACTTGGCCTCTCGGGTCCACTCAACAAAGATAAGGTATACAACCCTAGATATTCTCATTTAGAGTGCAAATTACTAATACCGGTTTCATATTATATTTTACAGTTAAATACAAGACTGAGAGTATGTGTTCAACAGGTAAAGTGAGGTCAATTAGCTCAACATGCTCCCTAAGGGTTCTACAGATCGGCACAAGGCCCCAAACATGGCAACTAGCCCAAAATATACGAATATAAGCTTAGTCTCAGTAAAAAGTACAGTAGAGTCATCAATCGGGATGGAACGAGTGCAAATACCTAACAGTAACATCACTACACTAAACAGACGGTGTGTATTTCATATCAACATAGAACTGCATAGTGCAAATACGAGGTTACAAACCCTCAGCACATTATTCATAACTATTACTCACCTCAAAGCGGCCAAAATCCTAGCACGCCTTGCACTTTCCTCGCAAATCAACCTCCTCGAGTGCAGAATCTTACAAAAACCACAATGAATAGGTTATAATAAGCTAATGGGACATAACCTAATTGAAAGAACTTGAAAAACACCCAAAAACACGAAGTTGGCAAAACCCCAGCCCTGAGCCCGCTTCTCGAAAAATTATGAATTTCACATCATCGAATTCCTCGTCTCGCCACGAGTCCGTACATATAAAATTCATCAAAATTAGAGTTCAAATGCCCCTTCAAATTTAAAATTTATATTCCAAAAACAAAGCTCTAATTTCTTCATATTTTTACCCAATTCAGAGAATTAAAGGATGAATCTGCAATTAAATGGTATTTCTAGGCGACGAGAATTATCTTCAATCACTTCCTGTCAAAATCCCCTTCAAAATCTATCAACAAGCTCTCAAGGTGGTGTAAAAATGATGGAAAAATGAGATAGGTCACAGAGGAAATGTTATAAAACCCTTATGCTCGCCCAGTTATTACCCTATGAGATCGCAGACCTGCTATTGCGATCACATAACACAATTTTTAAATGTCCAAATTTCCACCTATGCGATCGCAGCCCTAGGCATGCGACCGAGATGAACAATTTTTCACTAGCCATTTCTTACTCTATATGATCGCGTAACACCTGATGCGAACGCGTAGCACTCCCTGGCCCTCTTATGGAAACGCATCACCAAGCATGCGAACGCAATGAACAAACTAAGATGGCCCCAAACTTCTTTTTTGCGAATACGGGGTCCTAACCGAGATCGCAATGACCAACGACCCTAAGCCTATGCGAACGCATCCCGTGCCTTGCGATCGCAATGGCCAAAATTGGCCTGCAACAGCTAATGAAAAATCTGCAACTCTCCAAGTCAAAAATCTTCTGGTTGAGCACCCGGAATCACCCCAAGCCCCCCGGGACCTCAACCAAAAACACCAACCTACTCCATAACGTCATACAAACTTGTTCCAATCATCAAAACATGTCAAACAACATAAAAATCATTAATTAACCACGGATTCAAGCCTAAGTTAAACTAAAACTTCTGAAACTCACATTCGATCAAAAACCAGACCACACGATGTCCGAATGACCTGAAATTTTGCACACATATCAAAAATCACCTAATAAAGCTACTGCAACTGTCGAAATTCTATTCCAACCCTCAGATCAAAACTCACCTATCAATCGGAATTCGCCAATTTGAAGCCTAATTCTTCACCGGACCTCCAAATTCAAATCAAATCGCTCTTCTAAGTCACAAATCAACCCCCAAAGCTAACCAAACTGACGAAATTCACATCCGAGCTCTCTAACTACATAGTGAACATCCGATTGACTTTTCCACAACAATCTTCCTTCTAAGAGGCTAAGTGCCTCATTTCCAGCTAAAACCAATCCAACTCTATCCGATCAACTCAAACACATATAATAAAGCTTAGAGGGACATAATATATGGGAAATGGGGTAGTAACTCAAGTGACGATGGCCCGGGTCATCACAGATCCGCCTTCGCGTTAGGGAAATGAGCAGCTGGGTTTGAGGATTTTTTTGCCTCTCGCGTTCCCGGAAGGGGCGTCGCATTTGCATTGGGTTAGGGAGCTAAGTCTTCGAGTTCGTGAGCCTTATGCCACATTTTCATAAGGGTAATTTTAGTCAGTGGAAATTTGTGCTTAGCGAACGCGAGGCTTTGACTGCATTTGCGAAGATGGATTTTTTAAGTGCTAGGCAGAATGTTTGAAAAGGCTATTCTGTGATTTTGAGGTTAGGAACCTCAATTGTTGAGTGATCTTGGAACTTGGGAGAGCATATTGAAGAGGTATTCAAGAGGAATCACATGGAGGTATGATTTCTGAACTCAATACTCGATTATGATGTGATTTCCACCTAGAAAATTCAAAGGACTTGAACAAAAATGGAAGAACTAGGGCTTGGATTTTGGAATTTTAATTTGGGATTTGAAGGGTCATTTGGACTCCGATTTTGGTTTTCTTTAAATGCAGAGACCAGTGGAGTGATAAGGAACCCATTGATGTAAAAATTTTTGAGTTTTGAGAAGTGGGCCCTAGTATCAAATTTTTGTAATTCAGTATTTGTGCCCGATATTGATTTTTCACTTGGGCTTTGTTCCCTTAGCATATTGTGATGTATTCGTTTTGATTTTTGGATAGATTTGACACGCGTGGAGGCTTATTTGAGGGGTAAAGGTGTCACGAGCTAGAGATTTAGCCGGTTTGAGGTATTCGACATGCGTGGAGGCTTATTTGAGGGGTAAAGTTGTCACGAGCTAGAGATTTAGCCGGTTCGAGGTAAGTAATAATTGTAATGCTGTCCTAAGAGTTGGAAACCCCGTATTGCACATCACTGTGTTACATTGAGGTAAGTTACATGCAAGATGATGGGTGTGGGGTAGAGCACCGCTGGCGATTGTTACCTAGTGCATCCCAAATGATTATTTTATTTCGTATTTGATAGTTAATTATTTGATGATAGTATATTTTGGGTTGTATGTCATGTTTGGGGCCTTGTGCCAACTTGTTGAGATCCTTAGGGGAATTTTTACTATATTTACTCACTCTATTTGTTGAAAGAATATAGTCAGTCATGTTTTACATGGTTATTACTCTAATCTAGCTTTATCACAATATTCTAAAAAATATGGAAACTATTTTGCGCTGAGTTCCCTATTTTGCTTAGATAGACCGCATGTCTAATTGTGAGATTGATGACTGAGATAGGCTGAGAGTTTGATGGTGAGGTTAATGACTAAGAGAGAGCGGCGGCCTAGTTGTAAGGATTATAGGTTTATGGATCGAGTTGCACGCAACAACGGTTACTATATGGTACCTATTGAGTGTGAATGGTGTGAGAGCATTGATTGGTAAGAGATGGGTTACGAGTGACAGAAAGACAAGGCCTATTTATGAACTTATTTATTTCACTCCTCTTTAAAGTGAGTTTCTATTTAATATGTTGATTTAGTGACTGTTTTCACACATTTTTATATTGAGCCTCTATTGAAATGTTGAACAAATGTTTTAAAACAACTTTTATTTAAATTGGGGTTTATGAGATGTTCAGAATTTAATCACTCATTTGGCATTGGTTATTTCCATTGTGAATTTCAAGTTAAGAGGTGTTTATGATTACTGTTTTTCCTAAGGGGCTATTTTACGAACTATGATTTGCCCGAGGGGTCGATTTTGGTTTTCATCCTTTTTATTACAAATGATATTGAACCCCTACTGAAATGCTGGAAGGTACTTAAATGATTTTTCCACCCAAAAAGCTGAATTTAAAGTGAGACGATTCATTCGTGCTACGATTTGAAAGCATGTTGTGCGTATGGAGTCCAATGTAAAAGTGGATTCACTTTTTCCTACTGCGCAGTATTTATTTACCCTTATCTCTTACTGAGTTGGAGCACCCACATTACTCCCTGCACCTCGTGTCCAGATTCATGTATTTTAGAACCCGAAAGGGGGTGCTAGTTGCTCATATGTGGAGTCATCAAAATTAGGAAGGTGGCTTCACGACGTTCATAACACCATTTCTTCCTTCTCACTTTAGTTTCTATACTTAGCACATTTTTACCGATGTTGTTTTCAGACCTTAGTAGATGTTCATGGCTAGTGACACCCCGATGCCAGGCTTGTGTTTTCATTCCGCTTTGTTATTTCAGAATTATATTATGAAATATTGTTTAATTAAAGGATTAAAATGGCTCTTAATGATTAAATGGTTATTGTGTGTTATGTCGGCAGGTCTTGACTTCACGAGAGGCGCCATCACGACCGGGCTGGTTTTGGGTCGTGACAAGTCGATATCAGTGCTTGGTTACATATGTCTCACAAGTCATGAGCATGTTTAGTAAAATATTGCGGATTGGTACAGAGATGTCTGTGTTTTACCTCGAGAGGCTGCAGAACCTTTAGGAAAACTTCACATTCTTGAATTATTATTGTTCGTTCTTTTATATTGCATGAGATATAACTCTTTAAATTCCTTCCATGCGTTTGCATGCGCATGAGAACTCAGTATCAGATGTGCCTTTATGTCATATGATTCCTCGATTGAGGGGCGAGAAGTGATCTCTTTGAGTTAATGTTTGGCCTATCTGGAGGACTTAAGGCCGGATTTTACATATAGCTTGAGCACCAAGCTGCCGATTATGTGAGCAAGTGTCTTTGAACTGATATGTTTGGCAGTGTCTCTATTAGAGGAAGAGACGGTTTCATTACTGTGTAACGAGTATGTTGTGACTGCAAGATGTACTCTATGAATTGGAAGCGGCAAGTTATGTGTATGTGAACAATCTTTTCATGTTTCCCAATTGGTAGTAAAGTAAATTTTATGTTGCGGTATGAGTTATGACTCGGGGAGACTAAGTGGCTTTAAAGCGTTTTACAGTGGAAGGCGTATAGAAAGGATAGATGGAGGAAAGGCATGTGGTTTATCTCCTGCAAAGTGTTCTGAGGTTCTATGATCTCAATTACAAGTGAAATATATGTGTTGCAATTTGAATTTGGGTCGCTCAAGAGAGTGGGCTTAACTGTTGCGAGAATGAGAGCGTGATTTGCCGAAGAATAATTAAGAGATCTATGTTTTCACAAGCTTGCATAGGATCTCAGTTTTATCTGACTATAACATTGTGGCATCAATAAAGTATAAATGTTATGAGTTGTTGAGTGTATTCTGATCTATGGCGTTGAGCCAAGTGGGGGACTTTGCTATTGATTTGCTGAATTCACAATTATGTGCTATCTTGATTTCCATTTGAGGTGTGTGGTGAATCAGATCTGGTTTGCAAAGATTGAGCCCGAGGATGGCTCAAATAAAGAAATTTTTTGACTAAGGTAAGGTTATGCACTGCAGTGTCAGAAGTTCCGATGAGGCATTGGTTGTTTGGTTCTGTTGATCAGGTTAATTGAAGTCTGGATAGAGTGAATGACTCTTAATATTGGTTCTGATGTGTTCAAGATTTTTCTTGTAGCAATTTGGGTATCTCAAAGTCATATTTGTGGTTAGAAGTCGAGTTTTCACTGGAAGGGTTCAAGACTTGTGGTATTTCTATGTTAATTATGGGATTCTATCCACCAGTATCACGAAGGTAAGGGTAACGAATTCGGATTCACTGGAAGTCTCTTCAAAGTAAAATATTTTGATCGTGGTTCTCTTGAGAATATCTGAGAAGGTATTCAGCGGCTTATGAGCCTTAGATCACTATGGTAAGGATGTGATTAATTCCTTGGGTGTTTTCGAGGTAATGACTTTCTATTGGTATTTCATAGCAGTACTTTTGGATTTTAATGGCCTGAGTAGGTCGACTGAGTTAGGAAAATTCAGTCCTGATGGATTGGGTTGTGCAAAGGGGAGTCACACAGTTCTTGTTGATTGTTATCGTGGCTAGAGATGTATAGTTTTGGCTGGTGTGAAGAGTCTGGGATGTATAGTTAGTTTCTTTTGGATTGGGCTCAATGGAAAGTTCTTTCTTAGTTGAGTGCATAGTGGCTTGTGGCTCGGTATGGATATGAAGTTCTCACTTTGTCCTAGGATTGTATGGCATATGCGGTATATTGTACAGGATTGAGATTGCATGTATAAGGTTACGATTTAGATTTGAATGGAAGGTCATAAATTCTTAGGCAGTGCGTGAAGTTTTAGATAATTAGAGAAATGAACTTCAGATGATTTGAGAAGGGATCTCGATATGATTAAGGAAATGGTAATGCTAATGGAGGTGATTTGACGAGGGATTATGTTCAAAAATAAGGCAATGTGATTGAATTGATGGTAATTCGTGATAGCGGTTAGCTCGTGGTTGTGAATGTACGAAAGTGGGTAAGTTATTTAGATGTTAGTATGTGCTATGGTTCAGTCATTATGAACCTTTGAAGGATGATTTATGTAAGGCCCCGAAAAATTTCGCTAAGTAATTTAGGATTTCGTAGTGTCACACAGGCTTATTATAATATTTTTATATACTATTAATATGGTGGACATTAATTAGAATTGGTAAATATGAGTATAAGTCTTACGGTAAGTGATGTGAGATCCAAATGGAAGCCTAGGTGTACGCTAAATGGGAAAATATTTGAAATAGGCCAAAATTCCAAATGGATTCGCACAAGGCTCCACTTCAAAGGAGCATATATAATTATGTATAACGTTTTATGTGGTGAATAGCATATCAAATGAAAGATCTTTGAGTCTAGTGTCCAACGCTTCAAACCGTTTGTCATTTGGACATTCCTACACAAAGTTAAGATCAAATTACCAAAGGATGGAAAATGCGATCCCGTGTCAGGTCAAATCTGCGATCCGCACTTTTACTCTGCGATCCGCACTTTTACTCTGCGGTCCTCATTTTCGTTCAGCGGTCCGCATTTTGACCGCAGATTGAACCAGTGTAGCTCATTTTTGGCCACTGATTTTGTGGTGCATTATGCGGCCCGCATGTCCATTCTGCGGTGTATTTTTCTATAGCAGAATTGACATCGCAGGGTTATTTTTTTATTTTCATAACCCGACCCCATTTTAATATATAACCTTTGGGGCTTTATTTGGGTCATTTCTTACTAATTTTAGATAGAGGTGAGAGTAGTTTAGAGCTATAAGGAGGAACCCAACATCTAAATCATCCAAATCTTGCATCAACCTTCAAGAATCGAAGAACCCAATCACAACATCTTCATCTAAGAGGTAATATTGCATACCATAGGTTTTAATTTCGAATTTGGTGTAAAAGATGGGTTATTGAGGTATGATTCTTGGGTTTATTAGTATTGTGTATACATGCATGTACAACTTAGGTTTATGAGAAGGTTGTTTAACTTAAATAAGTAAAGATTGGGTTAGGGAATGAAGGAAATCTTGAAAAGGGAATTTGAAATCAAGATGCTAAACTAGTGTTCGATAAAAAGTTCAAATGAGCTAGTCTCATAGTAGATTGGAATTCCTAGAGTTTTTGGAGTGTTGTAGTAACTTAAGGAAAGCCCAATCGAGGTATGTATGGCTAACTTTGATCTATGTGAAATCGCCTTGTTCGGTGTACAAATTGTTTGGTATGTGATAGCTATGTGGGTTGTTTTGAAGTTCTTGTGATTATGTTGTTGGGTGTTTGATTGGTTTTGATTATGGGTTATGTGGTATTAATTGAAAAACGAAGGATAAAAAGGGAAATCGTATATGATGAAATTGGGAACAATGGTGGTAATGACATATTTGGCTTCTCCTGGGAAATTAATGAAATGACTTTGAATTGCTTTTGAACTGTTGAACATAATGGGATTGGTAATATTGGCTGGAAACACTTGTAACATTGTTGTGGTTGTGGCTCGAAACGTATGTAGAAACATGAAGGAATTTGTAAGTTGCTTATTGCCCTTGTTTTTTATATTTGTGAAGTGCTTTTGGTTGTTTTTGTGATTGTTGTGGTTGTTGTGATTTGAAACTGTACGGTGGGATTGGCTTGTGCGCCGCAACACGAAGTAATAATGTGTGGGTTGGGGTGATAAGGGTGGCCGAGGTAATAAGGGTGGAATGCGATCGAAATCGCCATTGAAATTGATATGAATACAAATTGTGAAATCATTGATGTGAAATTGTGAAAGGAGACAGCAGAAGATTTTGTAACCTGTGGGGCACTGATTGTCCCTTTGTTTGACTTGATTGTGCTTTCTGTGTGTGTTTGGTTGTTGCTTTCGTTGTTGTTTTCTACTTGTATATGGGTTGAGGACTACTTGAAACAAAGTTAAGTGTTGAAAAATTGTTTGGATTGTCTTGTTATTCCTCTACATATTTGTTGGTTGTTTCCATTACCGTGACTTACTTATCTATGGCTTGAGTTTACTTGGGACAAAGTTTGTTCTAACCTACCAGTACAATTCAAATGTACTGACGTCCTTTTTGCCGGGGGCACTAAATTCGTGTTATGATTGTAGGTGGATCCATTGCAGCACTCCAGTCCACTGACTGTAGCTCCTTATCACTTCCCATCAGCATATTCGGCGAGCCCTTTTCCATTCGGGGCCCTATTTGGCTCACGCCACTTTCTGTCTTGGGATCTTGTTTGATGTGTATAAGGTATAGTCGGAGCCTTGTTGCCGGCATTTACATATTATTCTTCAATTGTATTTAGAGGCTCCGTAGACAGTCGTGGGTAGTGTCGGGCATGGTAATTTAAAAGATAAATATTGATGTGTGGCAATATTTTATAAAAATAATAATACCTTTATTATAGTGAATGATGTTTCTAATGGAAATTGTTATTGTTATGTTTATAAAAACTCTATTAATGGAGTTCATATCCTATAAATGGCTTGGTTATTAGGTAATGAGAATGAGGGGTAACACGTGGGATAGGAAAGGTACCCAGGTTTGCTTGACTGGGGATACCTGGTTGAGTGCCGGTCATGTCCCTCAAATTTTGGGCGTGACAAACTTGGTATCAGAGCCTATGGTTTTAAAGTGTCCTAGGATGTCTCGGAGCCGTGTCTAGTAGAGTCCTTCTTATTAGTGTGTTGTCGACCACATTTTTAAGTTGGAGGCTATTTGGACATTTAGGAATTTCACCCTTCTTTGATATTTCAGATCGTGCGATATGGCTCAAGATAAGGAGCTAATTTCCTCTCTAAGTATTACTCTTAAGATTGGTAATTTTGATACCATAATCTATGAATTTAAAGCAAGTAAGGTGGGATTTATCCCACCATTGAGTCCAAGTGGATTACCCAAGGACTTGTTAGGAGAATGTGTTGAGCCATGGAGTGATTGGTAGAACTTGTTGTTAAGGAGAGTACCCTCGTTCCTACTAATGTCACTACACCACCAGATCTTGTAGTATATCATCAGTATGTATGGCTAAAACCCTGTCTCTTAGAAATTAAGCTTCCATGGTGCCCACATAAATGTTGTAGGTTCAAAATATAATTGATGCAGTTGCCATTTTGTTATGTTAAGCAAATTATTGTTGTGAAAATATATGTGGGAGTTACTTCTTCATTTGTTTAATATATTATTCTTGGTAGATGAGGATATGTAAAGAATGTGAACTATGCGCTAAAATGCCTAGACTTCAAGTCAAGTTTGAATTGATATTTTGATGCCAAATTTTGTGAGAAAACTTGTTATGGTTGATTCTTCCAAAATGTTCTTACGTGTACCAAAGGTATTTGATTGATTGCGTCTAGTTGTTGGTAATGTATAAAGATATTTGTACATTAAGTGAGTGACTGTGTAAATGTGGTAAGACTAAATGTTGGATTCTAGCTGTGATTGGTACTTTACATGAAATGGTGTTGTGACCCGATGTTTGTAAATGATGCATTCCAATATGATCAATGTGCTATTATTGACAACTTAAAATGGGTGCATGTGGTATGAATGATGTAATGAAATGTGAAGGCCTTAACTTGAAATTGAAGCAGCATATATTAAATAAAACTGTGTTATGAAATGTGGCCTAGTGCCAAGTCTGGTGTGATAATTATGGCCCCAAGAGTCGATGGACTAATATACGTAAAAATGGCATGATTCTTTCATTTGATAATGTGGTGATCATTTAAAGTGTTTGATTCGTACTTGTGATTTCCTCATTATTGTATGAAGCACATAGGTGTATAATTTGATATGTGAACCCTATGGAAGAGCTATGAAATGCAGTCTAGAGGTATGCCATTTTTGTGAAAACTATGTGATCCATTTTATTCGGTAGTGTGGTGATTGTTTAAACTTTTTATTAAACCCTTATGATTTCCTTGTCCTTGCATAGATATTTTCTTAAAAAGAATCTAAATTACAGAACAGTTCATGCACATGCATGCTCTTTGAATGAGACATATTATCTACAAAGTCTCCCTATCATAGTTCTATTGTTTACAACCTTCTAAGGAATTGAGCTCTATAATTATGTTTCAGAATTGAGTTATAGCACTATTGATACTTCCCACTTTCTTTTCCTAAATTCTCAACAAAGGACTATTCCCGATGAATTTCTTACAGAAACGTTTTGTTTAAACGGACAACATCTGCTCACTTGTGCCTATACATGTACCATCATAAAGTTGTAGATATGGTGTCAAGTTCCATGCAAAGTATCCAAGATTTGTGATCCTTCTCGAGTCGTTCTTTTAATCCATTGTGTATGGCTTATATGGGTTGATCAACCAATCCAATTTCTTACAAGTAACACCATGAAAACCATTCACTGTTTAGTAACATGCATGCTTATCTTAGTGCCTATCATATGAGTGCATATCAATCAAAATGGTCACCGTGTGCATAAAGTCTCTCTGAAAAATTGAGATCCTCACATCCCCATCATAGATGTCTGTTGTTGCCATGGTTTTTGTGCCCACTTGGGCATCTCGTAGAAAATATCTCACTCTATCCTAGTATTATGGTTGCTCGTGGCATGGTCATGGATTGTAGTGGGGAGTTAATATAGTAGAAGCGTGTCCAACTTATAACCAATGATTATTTTCTTTTTATGTCTCCACAATGTGTTAATTTATTCCTTATTTAGTGAATTCATTGTGCTAGTTCCATACACTTGTACAACAGCCATGAAAGATCATGACTTTCTATGTGTCACTATGACACTTCCTTTTTCAAGTCAAAACCTATGGAGATCTCATCATGAACATCTGCAAACCTTCAGTGATTATTGTGCACCGCCTCATTGAGTTTGGTTTTGTTTACACCCTCAACTTCTAGAATCATGGACTATGTCATTGTCATCTACATAGAGTTTTACTACCCTTGGTATCTCACCTTCTTGGCTGGATATGACTGTTATTTTCCTTCTCCCCAGAACGTCGTGTTAACTATTAGAACCATCTAGCCAATTCATGATTTTGTCCCAATATCAATATTTCCTAGATATTGAGTTTCACTCATGAAAGGTTGAGATTAGATGACTTAGGATTTTTGTACATTTCATGAACATGTTGATTTGAATGAGAAATGGTCGTAATTTTTAGTTCCCTCATATATGATCAATTACCAAGAAGTGTAAAGTTGTCTAGAATATGGTAATCTCATAAGCGTTCAATTCTTTTCATCCTTATAGTCTTGTGGCATTGATTCTTTGCGTCAAGTAATGTTAAAAGTGTAATTCAACTTTGTGTATTTTGAATCCCATATCACATTCAAGGTGCCAGAGTATTCTTATTCGGGGTCGACGGATTTTCCCTACACTCTAGAAAATGAGTGGTTCATGTACTTGAGTATTCCTCCTTAATGATTCCTATTTCCCATGTACTACTTACTCATATACCTCATTTGTGTATTAATTGAGGTTGTCACAGTGATTAAGTATGTCAGTATTGTTAGTAGTAACATTTTGTGTATAAGACCTCATAAAGTACTATACTCAGTGCATTAATGGATTCTTGAAGAACTCCAGCCTGATCTTGAACTCTATTGTTCCTCATTATATTAGATCCATTGGGTATTGTAAGTTCAGACAAGTCAAAGATAAAGCTTCATAGTGTGATCACATATATATTGGATAGATAATGTTATGGTCAGTTTATGGTATCACATCTTAGGGTAACTATTAAGGGTCATCAAGGGTTTAGTGTGAGTGTTCCCCTCAAAATGTTATGTGAGTTGATAATAAATGTAACATGACTGTCTTACACATTAGGTTGCAATAAGTTTATGATATTCCTTGTAACCGTTCCTCATGTACTTTGTGTTTCCATATGCTTATGTCTAAGAAGATAGTGATGAAAAAAAAATATGGGTATGAATTGACTAGATTGAACTATATGATCATGGTAATATCCTATATGATGCACTACTAGCAACAATAATGATGGCTTGACTTCATATTGACTGTTGATTGAAATGAAATTATATTCTTGTTGATGAACACCTTTGCAATTACATTAATGGCTGGTAAAGACTATTATGAACACAAGATTGTTTGTTTACTATGAACTGACATCCTTGATGGTATGATGCCAAGTTATGGAATTGTGGGTTATTGTTGATATCATGAATTGGAATATCCAGTGGAGTGTAAATTGTACAGTGGAAGTTATCAAAAGGATAAAGTCAATGGATAGTTATCTCATGCAAGATGTTTATCTGTCATCCTTGTTATGTATGTTTGGGAGTTGATATTATTTTTGAGAAGGTGCAATGACAATGCTTGTAAGTTGATAATGTCGACTGGAAGGATAAATGTGTCGTGGAAGGAAAGTATTTTCGTTTGATTGAATACCAGTTAGTTTTGACTTGGAATGTACCATATAGGTATTTTGATATAAAACTGTGGAGTCCATGTTCGGGTATAAGTAGTTTAATGTAGTGCTTGTAATAATGGGATTAGGATTGTGGATATACACATTGTGGTGCTATGTACAATTGTGGATGTGTTGTTGAGACAAATTTGGTTAATCTCTGGCAGGTGGATAGGCCTAGTTACAAAGGAGACTCTGCCGAAATTTCTGAAAAAATTAGAAGTTAGTGAAAATTTAGAGACTAGAGGTAGGTTAGAAAAGAGATGTGTGATGTTAAAGTGTTTAGGGAAGATTATACTCCTCATTCGAGGACGAATGATCCTAAGGGGGAAAATGTAAGGCCCCGGAAAATTTCACTAAGTAATTTAGGATTTCGTAGTGTCACACATGCTTATTATAATATTTTTATGTACTATTAATATGGTGGACATTTATTAGAATTGGTAAATATGAGTATAAGTCTTATGGTAAGTGATGTGAGGTCGAAATGGAAACCTAGGTGTACGCCAAATGGGAAAATTTTTGAAATAGGCCAAAATTCCAAATGGATTCTCACAACGCTCCATTTCAAAGGAGCATATATAATTATGTATAAGGTTTTATGTGGTGAATATCATATCAAATGAAAGACCTTTGAGTCTAGTGTCTAACGCTTAAAACCGTTCGTCATTTGGACATTCCTACACAAAGTTAAGATCAAATTTCCAAAGGATAGAAAATGCAATCCCGTGTCAGGTTAAATCTGCGATCCGCACTTTTACTCTACGGTCCTCATTTTTGTTCTGCGGTCCGCATTTTGACCGCAGATTGAACCAGTGTAGCTCATTTTTGGCCACCGATTTTGCGGTGCATTCTGCGGCCCGCATGTCGATTCTGCGGTGCATTCTGCTATAGCAGAATTGACATCGGTGGTTATTTTTTTTTATTTTCGTAACCCGATGCCATTTTGATATATAACCTTTGGGGATTTATTTGGGGTCATTTCCTACTGATTTTAGAGAGAGGTGAGAGTATTTTAGAGAGTGAAGGAGGAACCCAACATCTAAATCATCCAAATCTTGCATCAACCTTCAAGAATCAAAGAACCCAATCACAAGATCTTTATCTAAGAGGTAATATTGTATACCCTAGGTTTTAATTTTGAATTTGGTGTATAAGATGGGTTATTGAGGTATGATTCTTGGGTTTACTCGTATTTTGTATACTTGCATGTACAACTTAGGTTTATGAGAAGATTTTTTTAACTTAAATAAGTAAAGATAGGGTTAGGGAATGAAGGAAATCTTGAAAAGGGAATTTGAAATCAAGATGCTCAACTAGTGTTTGATAAAATGTTCAAATGAGCTAGTTTCATGGATATATTTCTTATATGAGGAAATCTTGAAAAGGGAATATGTATGGCTAACTTTGATCTTTGTGAAATTGCCTTGTTCGGTGTACAAATTGTTTGGTATGTGATAGCTATGTGGATTGATTTGAAATTCTTGTGATTATGTTTTTGGGTGTTTGATTGGTTTTGATTATGTGAATTGTGGTATTAATTGAAAAACGAAGGATAAAAACGGAAATTGTAAATGATGAAATTGGAAACAATGGTGGTAATGACATATTTGGCTTCTCCTGGGAAATTAATGAAATGACTTCGAATTGCTATTGAACTGTTGAACATAATGGGATTGGTAATATTTCTATGGAAACACTTGTAACATTGTTGTGGTTGTGGCTTGAAAAGTATGTAGAAACATGAACTAATTTGTAAGTTGCTCATTGCCATTGTTTGTGATCTTTGTGAAGTGCTTTTGGTTGTTGTTGTGATTGTTGTGATTTGAAACTGTACGGTAGGATCGGGTTGCGCGTCGCAACACAAAGTAATAATATGTGGTTTATGGTGATAAGGGTGGCCGAGGTAATAAGGGTGGAAAGCGATCGAAATCTCCATCAAAATTGATATGAATACAAATTGTGAAATCATTTATGTGACATTGTAAAAGGAGACATCAGGAGAGTTTGTAACCTATGGGGCACTGATTGTCCCTTTGTCTGACTTGATTGTGCTTTCCGTGTGTGTCTGGTTATTGCTTTTGTTGTTGTTTTCTACTTGTATATGGGTTGAGGACTACTTGAAACAAAGTTAAGTTTTGAAATTTTTTTTGGCTTTTCTTGTTATTCCTTTACGTATTTGTTGGTTGTTTCTATTAGCGTGACTTACTTGTCTATGGCTTGAGTTTACTTGGGATAAAGTTTGTTCATACCTACCAGTACAATGCAAATGTACTGGCGTTCCTTTTGCCGGGGGCTCTACATTCGTGTTATGATTGTAGATGGATCCATAGCAGGTACTCCAGCCCATCGACCGTAGCTCCTCATCACTTCCCATCAGCTGATTCGGCTAACCCCTTTCCATTTGGGGCCCTATGTGGCTCACGCCACTTTCTGTCTTGGGATCTTATTTTGATGTGTATAATGTATAGGCGTAGCATTTCTCCGGCATTTACATATTATTATTCAATTGTATTTAGAGGGTCCGTAGACAGTCGTGGGTAGTGTCGGGCATGGTAATTTAAAAGATAAATATTGATGTGTGGCAATGTTGTATAAAAATTAGAATACCTTTATTATCGTGAATGAAGTTTCTAATGGAAATTGTTATTGTTATGTTTATAAAAATTCAGTTAATATAGTTCATATCATATAAATGGCTTGGTTATTAGGTAATGAGAATGAGGGGTAACACGTGGGATAGGAAAGGCACCCAGGTCTGCTTGACTGGGATACCTGGTCGAGTGCCGGTCATGACCCTCGATTTGGGGCGTGACAATTTATCTTTTGTGTGTAACTAGAGTTGATGTGTTGTCCATTGGTAGACCTATGTGTCCGGCATTGAGATAACTTTGTTGACTTCGAGTTGTTGTTGGTGAAGGATATGTTAATTCGGTTGTTTTTGAGCTATTAGCAATTAGGGGTATCTATGAGTTACCTTTCTATGTGCAAGATGTTGCGATCTGTTGGTTATAGGCCCCTATGTTACGGTTCTATCGGAGTTTATAGTGGAAGTAAAACAATAAGAATAATTGGGACATGTTCGGTAAATGGCGTCTCGGTTAAGTCCTATCAGTTTTGCGTTGTGAATTGTATTTGTTTCACCGTGGGTGTAATGATTCGCTTTGGTTCCAGACATCAATTGAGCGTGGTAGTTGATTTCAAGCATAGTGAATTGAGGCGTCTCATGTGGAGCGGTGTTTGGATAAGATCGTGCCTGGTAGAAAAGCGATGTCAAGATATGACCTTGCGGGTTAGATTCATCTATTCTATTTCTATAATGTGAGATTAATTCTCAGCCATGTGTTGTGATGGTACTGGTGAGCTTGAGGTACAGCTCTTTCATTCGAATTTTCATGATTGAGTATGTCCGGATTGTTGCATATTGGTGCACGGACTGCACAAGTTGTGGCTTTAGCCAGTTTTGATGTGTCATGTCACCGGAGTAATTTTGTTGGATTTTATTAGATCGTTTGGGTCTTTAATGAATACAAATAGATCTGATTTCAGCTTGTCTGGTGGATAAATATTGAAGTTTGGCTCAGAAATTTTCTATGGTCTTTGCCAAAGGAGAAGTATCCTTATGGGTGGTTGCTCGGAGACATGATTATGGTTTATTACGTCATTTATCATTGAAAGTATACTGAAGTGTTAGAATGAGACTTTAGTTGATAAGAGGTTTTTATCGATATTCAGTCGTTATGTGCAGGTGGTGTGATTAGAGTTAGCGCAACAAGTGTTTAAGTTATGTGGTATATCATGTGGTTGCACCTGAAATAGCAGATATGGTCTATTACACATTTTTTGGACTTATTCACAGTATGAATGCGAGATTCTGATCATATTGAGGATTTAGAAGCAGAAATGTGGTTTTATGGTTTATGGACAAGGTTGGATTGTGAAATTTTATTCTATTGTGTTATCGAATCTATGCGAGATAGGGTGACGTGGGATCACCTCGGGTGTGTGCATGGTAAGGTTAGTCAGAAATTTTTCGGCTCTTGGAAAAACTCCAAGTACGTTCAAGGACGAACGTGTGTTTAAGTGGGGGAGGATGTAATGACCCGATTGGTCGTTTTGAGATTTTAAACTTTTATCGCCAGTTCTCGAGCATGGCCTGCCCCATGAATGATCTTTAGATAATTACGGGAATGGTATTGATAATCATATCGATCAAATGAGGGTATATGTTACAAAAAAGTCATTGTGAGTAAGTTGATAGTACTGCGGTGCTTTTATGTTAGATCGACTGCTGATATCCGAGTTTGTTTGATGACACTGTGGATTTTAGAATACTTTTCATGGAATGATTGGGTACTTGAGGTTTGACATGTATTTGAACGATGGAATTTGGGAGAAGGTATGGGGATTTGTGTGCTACATGGAGTTGGAGACCAGAAATTCTCATATTCAGGCTATATTGTAGTTGTAGATCGTGTGCGTCGGCAATGTTTAGTGACTATCGAGGTATAGTTACCCAATCGGATGTTTTATGCCTGGTACATTGGATTTGGAAGTGGTATTGTGTTCCGACAGGTTGTTTCTATGTTGTGTTATCCTGGACTATTGCAATAAGACGACGATGTTGGCTATGCCGGAAAATTCCATGGATTGAGTGACGATGTTCTATGGATTATGTCTTATTGCAGACTTTTATATTTCGAAGACCCAGCGGACGACTGGGAAAGTTTTGTCTTTCTTATTTGGGCTCTTATGATGTGTGTCAGTGTAAAGGCTCCTCATATTTATTCAGTTCCGATGGTGAGGGACTTCTCATATGTGTTTCTTGTGGCAGGGCATGTCGCAATGCAATGTCGTTGATTTCAATACTGATTTGGTGCCTTGCACCTGTATCGTATATCATCGGCAGAGTTATAGAGGTGGAAGGAGCGGCTTGAGGATTCCTTGATAAGGAGTTTGTTGGTAGGCCAATGCGGGAGAGTGTTATATCTTGAGTAGGCTTGGTTGGCTCGAAATTGCATTGTTGAGAGAGGTATTAGTTCAACCGTTGTTGAGATTATCAATCATCTGGATGGGATCTATGAGTCACCTTTTTTGTGTTACAAGGTGCTATGATTTGTTGGTTATAAGCACATATGGTGTCGTTCATTTGGGGCCACATATTGGAAGTCAGGGGGGAGAGTAATTGAACGTTGCTCAGTGAATGGCATACCGGTTATGTCCTATCAGGTTGCATGGCGTATTTTAATTGTTTTACCATGGGTGCAATGGTATGCTGTTGTTCCAAATATCAAATTTTCTGTCGTTGTCACTTTCGAGCATAGTGGCTTGAGGTGTTTCATGTGGAGTAGTGTTTGATGGGATTGCGTATTGCAACAAAGCTATGTGGAGATATGACCTTGCGGGTTAGATTCGTGTGTTCTATTTCTACGAAGTGGGACGTGTTCTCAGCCTTGTGTTGTGGCGGTACTGGTGAGCTTAAGTTACAACTCTTTCATTTGAGTCATTTTCATGATTTGAGTATGTTTGGACCGTTTCTTATTGGTGAGGCATGTATTGATGTGTCATGTCACAACACTGGTGTGTTGTATTTGAGGTGATCGTTGGGGTCATTAATGAATATGAAAGGATTTGATTTCAGCTTGTTAGAAGGATAATATCATTGTTCAGCTCGGGAACCTGTTGTGGTATTAGCCAAAATAGAAGTGGCTTTATGAATGGTTGATATGAGAAATGGTGATGGATTTATGTGTCTTTTAGTTATTAGTTGCAGTATATGTAAAAGTGTTGGAATGAAACTTTAATTGATAAGAAGTTTTCTACTGGTATTTAGGCTTTGTGTGCAACTGCTGTGAATGGAAGTTATTGCTTCATGTGTTTGAGTTAATGTGGAGTTTCAGGTAATTGCACCTGAGGGTGCAGGTATGGGTTATTCCAACTGGTTCGGGCTTGTTTTGAATATAGATGTATGGTTCTTATCTTTTGTATGATTTCAGAATAGGAAATGTGGTTTTTGAGGTTTACGAGCTAGATTGGGTTGAGAAATTTTAGTTTCAAGATGTTATAGGTCCTACATGAGATAGGTTGATGTGGGATCACCTCCGAGTATATGCATGGTAAGGTTATTCAGTGATTGGTTGGATCTTAGAAAACCTCTAGGTATGTTGACGTTTGTTTAAGTTGGGAGGATGTGACGACCAGACCCGTCGTCTCATGAATTAGCGCTCGGTTTGCCCCATTTTGCCTCTTTATGCTTCGCTATCCATATTTCTATGTGGTCGAGTTGATTGGTTTGACTTCAGAGTAAAATTTGAAAGAAACGAGACACCAAGTCTCTTTTAAGAAAGCTTAAGTTGGAAAAGTCAACCGGATGTTGACTTATGAGTTAAAGGGATCGAATGTGAGTTCTGAGGTGTTCGGTAAGCATCGGGAGGTTATTTACAACTTAGGAGTGTGATTGGAAGTTGTTTTGGATATTTGGCGTAGAATTAGGCTTGAATTGGCGAAGTTAGCATTTTGGTGATTTCTGGTTGATAGGTGAGTTTTTGATCCAGGGGTCGAAATAGAATTTTGAGAGTTGTTGTAGCTTCGTTATGTCAAATGGGATGTGTGTGCAAAATTTTAGGTCATTCGGACGTAGTTTGGTTTGGTTTTTGATCGAAAGTGTATTTCTGAAGTTTTTGGAAAATTTATGCTTGAATTCGATGAGTTTTGGGTAATTTGATGTTGTTTGAGGTGTTTTGATGATTTGAACAAGTTCGAATGAGGTTTTAAGAAGTGTTGGTAGCTGAGTTGGATGTCTCGGGGGCCTCGGGGTGAGTTTCGGATGGTCAATCAGACCATTTTTGGTATTTTGAAGTTGAAATTTTTTGTGTTCCGGTGTTGCAGAAATTAAGCTTTCTCGATCGTGTGGGGTGCATTGCGATCGCGTAGAAGGATTGAGAGGAATTTAGCCTTCGCATTCGCGATAAGGGCTTTGCGTTCGCGGAAGGCTGGGATGTAATGTATCGCAGTCGCGTGAGTGCAATCACGATCACATAGAGGAATTTGGGGTCTGAGGATCTTTGTGCATTGCGTTCACATGGATTTATCCGTGTTGTGACCAAAAACACCCACGCAAGTGTACGTGATCATCATGTAATAGAGTAGTGAGTAGGGTATCATTCCCTCGAAGACATGTGATCAACTGTTGACTGATTCAAACCCAAATACATTACTTATTCAAGAGATTCTTGACAAAATAAAGATGTAATTGTTTTACTATCTAAACTATCGAGAAATAATCTAACTAAAGCAATTAACCAAACGATTAGCAATTCCAACTAACAAACAATAGGAAAGAATATTTTAGGGTCACAGGCTAGTTAACAACCTTGTTGTTTTCTTAGCTTAAGATGACTAATCAGTTCATCTGGGCTATTGATTGACAAGGTTTATATTACTCATAAGAATCTTTAGACTTTTTACTTTGCCTGCTCAAGTTAACTCAATGCCTATAATTCTATGGAATTAAGATTAACAAAAATGCATTTAGAATTCATGTATTTTAACCAAGCAAGGCAATTGGGTATATATCTATCCGAATTGAAAGTACGTTCGCCGAGGCCCAGGTTCAAGAACTTGCTCTATTTAATTATTTATCCAACCTAAAATTCCCACTTTCGAGTTCAACTTTAGATTCGTAGATAGTGCTTCACTGTTATCTACCCAGCAAAATAATTAATAACAAAATTAAATAAATAACCCACTATGATAAATCAACCTTGTCAAATTAAACTTCAAACACAAACATTCATGTTTTACCCATGACCCTAGAACAAAGGGTTTTAGCTACTCATGTTATTGTCCATCACCATTATATTCAAGTTCATCACAATGAGTAAAAATAAATAGAAGAAAAGAAACTTGATGATCCAAATTCCTCCTTGCCTCTCCGTGTTTTCTTTTGTCTATGAAAACCTTGATAAAACTCCTTTGGGCGAGCTTGACCGTATATAGGTTAAGTGAACTTTTTATTCAGATTTCAACTTTTGCCCCTAATGAACTAGCGCCGGATTTTGGATATGCGGTGCAGTGCATTTGACCACGCATTTCTGCTGATGTTCTGCCTTGACAACGCATCTTTTAGCGCTGCAACACATTTGGCAGCGCATTTCCCAGCTGTGTAATGGCCTTGAATTTTTCCTTGCTTTCAACCATACTCATGGTCCGAGGGGTCTTTATTGCTCCAGAATGGTTCCAAATCACATTTTCTTGCATACTATAAACTCCTTATCCTGAAATATATACTATTCACAATTAGAGCCGATATTTCATCAATTAATCATAATATTACCTTGGATATGATCAAACGAAGGCATAAATAATAGCTAAATGATTTAGATTTTGCCTATTATCACCACCCCACACATAATTCATTACTAGTCCTCGAGCAAACACACTATACTCTCTAGAGATTCATTCAATCAACAATTTCCCTTAACGCTTTACAACTAGAATAACGTACATACATTACGCCTAGCAGTGAACGATCCTAGCCTTAAAGCCGACTCTTAAGTGCCATGCAATATTCACACTTCCTCAAGATACTCTACACAGAGGTCAAGATTTGCTTTTCCATCACGAATCATATGCCTTCACCATGACATCAACGACAATTGAAATCAATCTACGTATTCGAGTCCTGTACTCACCTATACCAAAGAAATCACTCACTCTCACAAAGGAAGTCACATGCATGCAATCGGTACCACAAGCTTGCCCTTTATGTGAATCTCTACTAATGTAAGCTAGCTCGGTCTAAAATCATTGAGGACTTTTTCATGGTTGTAATGTGGGCTAAAGGACGAGTGGGACATATTTAGGAATAGTTGTTCACCCTCCTATGCACTTTAACACATCGCATAATCACTTTAAGCACAAATTCTTCAATCCCTACTTCTCATTCACCAAAAAAATCATCACACCAATACGCCATTCTTCTTTACGCACTTTATTACTTCATACCCACTAGCTGGAACTAGTCACAATGTTCTCCCTTTTTTTTCTTCTTCTTTTTTTCACTTTCCGCTAGTGGTATAATACTTTACGAACAAGTGCACCTTTCTTCCTTCTATTGGTTCCACTCAGAAGCGACCCCTCACTTATTTCCTTCTTACTTCTTCTCGCGCTCCTTTCACAATTAAAGTGGTTTAAGAGGTAAAAGGATCAAAGATATCAATTAAGACAAAAAGGATGTAGGCTTGTCATGTGGGTGTAAAACAAAAGTCTATAGGAATAAAGGGGTTCACTAGGGATAGATTTTATTTGTTATAAGAAATTTAAGCTCAAAAAGATCAAAGAAAGCCTAAAATTATTTTTCAGACCAAGCATCACTTCGAATTTCGCTTCAACTCACATACCGGGCAAGTTCTGACGCAAGTACAATACATGGACTATGCAAACACCTCACCACACATGGCAATATGACTCATTAGGATCAGCTCATCAGTGTACTCCGTTACGAGCAATCAACTCTATAGAAAACATACAATTTAAGGCACTTTCAGTGAGATTCAACAATTTGTCCAAGGCGTTACACTCTAGGATCTATTGTGTTCAGGTGTGTTAAGGTTATGGGTTCACTTTTCAGCTTATTGCTCGTGGCCCATTACCCCAATCTACAAAATCAAAAAGAAAACTACCTATGACCGGTTCAATTTTTAACCCTTGGAAAAGAACCGCGGCATAAAGAAAAACCAAGGGGGAGTTGATTACCTAAGAAAAAAATAAATAAAAAATAAAAAAACTTTTTGGTGTTTTATCTATACTCACTTCCCTCAAGAAAATCGTCTAAAAGATCCGTCATCGGAAAGAGCCTACAATTTTTCTTTTTTTTTTGACTCAGTTCGTCAAGAACCCCATCGAAAGGGATCCGTCATCGGGCCGAGGCATCTACCTAAATTAAGAAACGACTCCTACTCGGCAAAGACTATCAAGTCAATATGAAATAAACAAAACAACCAGGTATATTATACAATTACATACAACATACACTGAAGGAATCCCCACCCCACTTAAGATGTAAATATGTCCCTATGACTGAAAATTAGAAAGAACAATGAGGTAAAAGGGACTTCCCTGAATTGTCACTCCTGGTCGGAGATGGTGTCGGGGTTCACGTTGCACGCACGCCCCAAAGCTCAGAGCCAACCCAAAAATTTTTTCTCTAACGTTTCTTTTCGGTCTTCTATCGATTCCACACGAGTGCTCAAATTAGTCATGGATGCC